>PVLA01014016.1:0-33179 GCA_004027455.1 Hydrochoerus hydrochaeris
ATATTGTCATCTTAGAGTAGTGGTTCAAGTGACAAAATTAAAGCATACAAAGTTGATATTCAAATAGTGAGACTGCAAATAGTTCTATTCACCTATGCAACAAGAACAGTAATATGGTCATCTATCTTACACACTTTAGCATGCCTGCAGTTATATCCTTTAGAGCACTTTCTTTTCCTCTCTTTTTTACAATAGCAATTACCCACTTTGGGTTTTATTACTCCTACAGTTCTTACTTTTTACACTAGAGACACAATGTGATATTTATAAATATGATTCCTATTTATTTCACTTGAGGATAGTCTCAAGTTGTCTCCATTAACCAATGAAGACTTCAAGATCAATCTTTTTATAGTTGGGTAATATTCCATTGTATAAAAATACCACATCTTTTTCATCCACTTTGCAGTTGATGGGCATTTTGGTTGTTTCCAAGATTTAGCTATTACAAATTGTGCTGCACATATGAACAGGTGCACATATACCACTGTGACATGACCTTTTCAAATTTGCTGGGAAAATACCCAGGAGCGGAATAGCTGGATTCAATGGAACTTCCACTCCTAGTCTTCTGAGAAATTTCCATAGTGTTTTCCATAGTGGCTGCACCACTCTACACTCCCATCAACAGTGGAGCAGTGTTCCTTTTTCCCTGCAGCCTCACCAACAATTTTTATCAGTTGTCTTCTTGATGGCAGCTATTATTTCCAGGGTGAGATGAAATCTCAATGCTGTTTTGATTCTCATTTCTCAAATGACCAGTGATGGTGAACATTTCTTCATGTATTTTTTTGCCATTTGTGTATCTTCCTCTGAGAACTGTGTGTTCATCTCAGATGCCCATTTTTGGAGAGGGTATTTGAGTTTGGAGGGCTTGATGTTTTTCAATTCTTTATATGTTCTAGACATAAGTCCTTTGTCTGAGGGATTGCTGGCTATTATTCTTTACCATTCTGTGGGTTTTCTTTTCACTCCGTTGGTGGTTTCTTTTGAAGTGCAGAAACTTTTCAATAATATGAGATTCTAGTTGTTAATTCTTTGTAATGTTTCCTGTACAATTTGCATTTTGTTCATGAATTCTCTGCCTACTCCTATGTCTCCAAGACTTCTATCTTCTCTTCCAGTAGATTTAGTGTTTCTGTTTTAATATTTAGGTCTTTGATCCATTTAGATTTCAGTTTTGTGCATGGTGATAAAGATTTTCAGTAAAATACTGGCAAATAGAATGCAACAAATCATCAAGAAGATTATACATCATGACCACATGGGATTCATTCCAAGAATGCAGGGATGGTTTAACATTGCAAATCAATAAATGTAATACACCACATCAATACAGCCAAAAACAAAAACCACATGATCATCTCAATAGATGCAGAAAAAGCCTTTGATAAAGTCCAACACATATTCATGTTAAAAAAAAAATTCAGAAATTCAGAATACATGGCGTCTACCTCAATCTCATAAAGGACATCTATGATAAACCAACAGCCAACATTATACTAAATGGAGCAAAACTGAAAGCTTTCACACTAAATTTAGGAATAAGATAAGGATGTCCACTATCACCACTCCTATTCAGTATAGTGCTGGCAATGCTAGCCAGGGCAATCAGACAAGAGAGACAAATAACAGGAGTAAAGATAGGAAAGGAAGAAGTTAAACTATCACTATTTGCAGATGACATGACACTTTATATAGAAGACTCAAAAAACTCCATTAAAATACTACTAGAGGTAATAAACAATTTCAACAGTGTAGCTGGATCCAAAGTTAATGCTAAAAAAATCAATAGCATTCTTGTACACAAACAAAAAACTCACTGAGAAGGAAATGATGGAAATATCACTTTTCACAATAGCATCTAAAAAAATGAAATATTTAGGAATCAAACTAACCAAGAATGTAAAAGACTTTTATGCTGAAAATTATGCTAAGCTAAAAAAGGAGATTGAAAGGATATTTAGAAAATGGAAGAATATTCCTTTTTCTTGTCTAGGAAGAACCAACATTGTGAAAATAGCCATACTGCCAAAACTGTTATACAGATTTAATGCAATCCAAATTAAAATACCATTGATCTAGATACCTCACAGATCTAGAGAAAACACTCCTAAAATTCATTTGGAAACAGAAGAGACCTAGAATAGCAAAGGCAGTTCTGGGCAACAAAGACAAGGCAGGAGGCATCTCAATTCCTGACTTGAAACTATACTACAAAGCCACTGTGATAAGATCAGCATGGTACTGGCAAAGAAATAGACCTGAGGATCAATGGAACAGATTAGAAGATGCAAACAGAACTACAAAGACAATCAGCCACCTGATATTTGACAAAGGTGCTAAACATGTTCACTGGAAGAAGGATAGCTTCTTTAATAAATAGTGTTGAAAAAACTGGCTCTCCACATGCCAAAGACTGAAACTAGACCCATGCATATCACCATGCCCAAAACTTGATAAACATTTTCATACATTTGCATTTTTATGTCATACAATAGATTTCACAGTAAGCAAGTTATTTTCCAACTCTTAGGTACTATTTTTCTATAACAATACATCTAGTGTGTATTATAGAAAATTAAAAAGCACACTACTGGTCAGATATGTACAACAAAGATGATTTTGAGTCTATTTCAAAATAACAATTTTCAATTGATTTAGAAATACTTTTCCTGAAGGCAAAACTTTCCTGAATTATCTGCATCTAAATAGATAAAAGTTAACTTGAGATAAAAATGTTCAGTATATTTTATACATAGAGGCATATCTTTCAAATTATAAAGTCTATATAAAAAAGCAGAATTAGAACTAAACAAAACATAAGTGGAACTATTGATAAAGGAACAGTTAACATTGTACTGGAAAGATAAATATGTTCCCTCTAAAATTTGAAGCAAGGCTAGGATGCTTATTGTTAGTTCTTATCTTCAACATAGCACTAAAAATTCTATCCACAGTAATTAGGCAAGAGAGACAATATCAAACAATTTAAAAAGGAATAAGTAAATTAGAGTATTCTTTTGTTCAGATGTCACCATACATACACATATACCTATTTATATGTCTATGAGTATATGTGTATATGTGTATGCAACACTAATCTATTGAGGTAAATAAATATTAAAATGCATAAATTAGCAAAGTGGAAGGATACAATTTCAACAGACAAAAATCAATACAATCTCCAGATTTCACAGCAAGCTACCAAAAAAGAAATTAAAAATATGTTCTATGAAAGTTGAACATATAAATAACAAAATAATCAAGGAAATAATAGATTTCTATAATAAAAATTAATTTCAAAAAAGAAACAGATGCTAAAGGCAACATGGTAACCAAGTTCATATTAGGGAATAGAAAAAACATGAGTGGAAAATTAGTGAAATCTAAATCAAGTCTAGGATTTATTTTCACAAATGTACCAAAGTTAACTTTAGTGAAAACTGGGTAAAGGTGTGGAGAAATTCTGTCAGTTATCTAAAATGACTACAAAATAGAAAGTTATTTAAAAATTCTGGTGAGAAATACAAAATAAAAATAAATCTAGTGACTACCTCAAATGTTAAGAAAATTGAAGAAAGCACTTAAAAATATCAAGACATGCTTTATTTACTGACTTGAAGAGTTAATTTAATCAATATCCATAGTATCCACATTAGCCAATTGGCTTAGTGCTATTCCTGTCAACATAGCAATGATATTCTTCACAGATGTAGAACTAAAAAAAAAAAAATGCAGAACTGGAACTCATGAAAACACAAATGGAACTATTGAAAGACACTGAATAACAAAAACAAATAAGGTTAATATGCTTTAATATATATGTATATTCCCCCAAGATATATGTAATTATTATTTATTGAAAATATATACTAATAAAAAACAATTGTAAAAATATAAGAAAGAAAAGATTTTGGAGGGTTTACGTTATTTGTCTTGAAAATGTACTACAAAGCCATAGTAACTAAAACAGCATGATACTGGCTTTAAAAAAGTGCACAGATGACTAAAACAAAATAGAATGCCTAGAAATAAATGTATATTCACAGCAGACAAATTTCCCAAAAGTTTTAGAAATGTGCATTGTGGAAATGACAGCTTTTACAGTAAATAATATTGTGAACTGGGATATCCACATGAGTAAGAATGAACTTAGATATTTATCACTAACCATATACAAAAATTCAATAAGTGATAAAAAGTCAAATAAATATTTCTTTAATTTAAAATTACTCATAAAAATTAAATTAAAATACTCATAAAAATAAAGGAAATGCTTCACAGTCTTTTTTGGGAAATTATTTCTGGAATGTGTACTCAGAAACAATAGCAAAATGATAAAAATAGTCAAATGTTTTCAAATCAGAGTAAGAAGATTCTGCCCAATAAATAATCAACAAAAGAAGAGACAATCTATACAACTAGAGAAAACATGTGTCTGATAAGGGATTAATACTGAAAATATAAAAGGATCTTAACCAACTCAATGGCAAGGAAATAACTTCATTTTAAAAGGAGCAAAAGACTATTTTCCAAAATCATACACTCAAATTGCCAACAAATATCTGAAAAATGATGAATATCACTTATTATCTTGACAATGCAAATAAATCAAAGAAATATCACTTTATAACCTTAGGATGGGTCGTTAAAACTGACAAATGCAACAGAGTTTGTAACAATGTCAAAAAAATGGAACTCAAATTTAATGAAGATGTAAATTAGAGAAGCTATTATAGTAAACAATGTGGAAGTCTCTCAAATTTAAAAACAGTACTACTAAGTGATCTAGAAATCTCACTGCATGATATATATCTAAAATAAATAATACCAATATTGTGAAGCAATATCTCTACTTCAATCTCATAGCTGTACCCAAATTGCCAAATATATAGAATCAATGTGCTTATAAACAGCTAATGAACAAAGAGAATGTAGTTTTATATATATATATATATATATATATATATATATATATATATATATACACACTTAAGAAAAGATATTCAGCCATAACAAAGAGGGAAATAATTTTCAGTGGTAACAACATGGACTAACTTAATGAAGATTATTTTAGGCAAATTAAATCAGGCTCAAAAAAGGTATCAATTAATTTAATCTAATTTATTTATTTATTGGTACCAGGGATAGAACTTGTGAACTTGCACCTGCCAGACAAGAGCTTACACCACTGAGCTAAAACCCTGGCCTCCAATTAATTTAATTTAATTTAATTAATTTTGGCATGTTTTAAAATTTTGGAATGTCTTAAAACTTTCTGTGCATTGTCTTGAAATATTGCCTTAAAATATTTAAAAATGACAAATGTAACAGAGTTTGCAACAATGTTGAAAAAAATGGAACTCTTAAATTTAATGAAAACGTAAAGTAGGGGCGCTTCTCAAACGGGAGTCTTTGCTCTGAGTCTTAAATTGGTTTGAGATTGTGTCAAGTATTATGAGGTCTTCTTTAGCCTGCTTCAGGTGAATTCGGGTCTTAGCCTTCTTTGCTGGGCCAAGCTGTTGCTAGGGTGGACTAAATTTCATGAGGTTTAGGTGCTTTCCAGTGAATGCGTACAGGTGAGTCAAAAAGCAAGATTGTTCCACACCTGCAAAGGTTTCTCAAAGAGCGATTTCTAGTAAGTAAGGTGTTATTACTGTAACCGTCTTCCACATCAGCCATGCCACCTTAACTACAGCATTCTGTAGTCTCTACCTAACCCTCCTGCTTACTGTCCTTACACAAGTAGGCAACAGTTCACAAACTTACTAGTGATATTTCTCATTTAAAATTTATTTAAATTGATCCTTTTAAAATATACAAAATGATTCATGTTGCTAATGAATTTGTGAAGGCATTTGGGATGCCATTGCTACAAATTGCATCATGGTCCTTGGACTTGCATGCTATCAAAAAGCTTACACAACATTTGTAGGACCCTTCAGGTGATAATAACTTTAGTTTTTAGTGTTGCTTTTCCATTATTCAAATTTACATACAATTTTTAATGACCTTTTTGAAGTTTTAATCTTCATTGATAGTTTTGAGTTGATATCATTGTATAAATCTAGTACTTTCATGAACTATTTGCAGAGATATACAAATTTCCTATTTTTTGACATTTGCTTCCTCAGTTAATTTATTTTGGTTTATAACTAGGTGAAACACTTTGATTAAAATATTCTTCTTGCCTAGGAATAACATATGATTTTTCAAGCCACATTTCTAGCCTAAAGAGCAATTGTCAGCCTGTTGATTCTCCTTAGATTTCACAATTCCAGTGTATCTTAGTGAGTGATATGTATGTTTAAAGATACACATTACTCAGTAAAATTTTTGATAAGATGTAAAGTATTTGCTCATCTCTAATGACTGAAAAAAAGTGCAAACATTGGTACACTAGATATTTTTGAAAGGTGTCTACTGTAAAATTTGATGTGCAATTACTGTCATGGTGTCAGGGCTTTTTTTTTTAAATGAGAGACTATAGTGAACACATTATGAGGTATTGTAATTAAAAACTTTCATTCTGCTTCTATGGACAAGCCATCTTTTGTAAATGGGAGCAACCCTCCTCACAGTAATTGGTACGTCTAATTGGAAGCTAGTGAGAGGCCAATAAAGAATTCAGAAGAGGATAAAATCAGTGAACCTGTGATAAAAATGTACTCATTCATACACTATTAAGACAAAATGCTTAAACTGTTTACTTGTATTAAGCATTTTTATGTTTCATATTGGGGATGTTTTTAAAACTAAAAAAGAGATCTCTTATGATTACTAAAATGGTTAGAGTATCAGGAAAATTTTGTGTTTGCAGAATACATGATTGTATAGACTAATTCATTTAAAACAATTATATGATATAGTCCAAAAAGTATATTAAAATTCTAGCTGTATCTCATGCCATATTTATTTTACAAAATAGCTTTAGCATACTTTATATTATTTTAAATCTATTGTTATGATGTGATCTTTATTATGTCAGGTAACATGTCTGAGCATTTGTTTTCTAATAAATATAAAAACAGTATAATAATTCTTACACAACGATTCTCCACAATCTTCACCTTGTGTAAGATTCAAGGGAAATAAAGGATATAAACCAAGGGAAAGTATTTATTTTATAAATGTTATTTCCATAAAAATGCCATTACCCTATTTATATAAGTACAGGTGTGACTAACACTATACTTCCTAAACTAATGTGAATCAATAGCATTTGAAATGAAATTAAATGATTTATTGTCCTAAAGTCTTGTAGTCAATTTTGAATCTACTTCTATCAGTGTATAAACCCAAGCTATATTCATAATCTCATCTTCAACAGCAGTATATTTTGAAACTTTAATTTATTTTTGTCTGGGGATTATAAAGCACCATCCTTATTTTCAAAAAGTAGCACACACACAATCAATTATGCTTAAACACTGTGCTACATACTGATGAGACATGTTAGCTGCAAGAGACTAGGAATATTGAAGAAACATAAAGAAAATGTGTAGGTATGACAACACAATAGTTTCAAAAAATGTAGACAGCCCTTCTCACTGAATTCAAGGTCTGTACACAAATATATTGATCCCTGAATAGCTCATAGAAACAAAACAAGTCTCAAAGCAATTGTCAATTTGAGCTCCTTATTTAATGTTAACTGTAATCCTTTCCTTTTCTTGAAGTCATTTGTGCTTTGTCTCTTAAAGACAATGATATTATGTGGTTTTTTTTCAAATTCTACTTCAGTGAGAAGTATCTTGCATCTTAAATCCTGGTGAAAAGTTTGATACTGAAAATAGAGAAAATACAGTGGAATTCAACAATCACTATGTATATTAGGAAATAAATTCTAGGTATCTGGAACTGTGAACAATGACACATGTTTTCAACAAGGCAATAAAGCAGAGTTCTTCTGCTGAGTGATGCCTTCAAACAATTTTTTTCTCAATTTAAATTCGCACATCTTATCTCTAATTGCCCCCTAACAGTTGAGATCATAAACTTTTACAGGAAGTAATGCATAATGCAACAATTATAACTCACTGGGTTTGTAAAAGCTAGTCATAGAAAGGAAATTCAAGAAGATACTTATGTTTGGTTGAAACAACAGATCAATGAGTAGAAGTGAGAAGAACATTTCTGGTAGTAACCAATGATATTGCTCTTCTCTGTTTTCTCCTTGAGAGAGATAATGACTTGAAGTAATGTTTCAAGATTTCAACTGCAACTACCTCTCTCAAGGTAGAGGCTTTCTCTTTTGAGGTAGAAAAAAGCCTCCACTTTTGTTGAGAAGCTAAATTAGTAAAGTTATTTTGGCCCTAAGAAAGTTGAAAGATAGTCTATGTTTGGTAAAAAGTTATAACCATGGTTACTGCATTCTAACTTAAATAAATCTTCACTCTAATATCTTAGATTATTAGAGTTTAAAATTATAAATCACAGACTTAAATAATACTTCCAGAGGTGAAATAGCTGGTTTGCATTTGTAAGAATTGACTGATGGAAGCTGTGTATTCCCTTAGTATTATGGTATTATATTTCTAAAAGAGTAAATCAACTTAAAAATTTCTAATTTACATGGATTACAAATTTGCCACCTGAAATTAAGCACAATTTAATTAAATTTTGAAGAGTACAAAAATAAGATATAGATATACACATTATCTCAAATAGGCACACTTTGCAGTGTACATTTCATATAGATATACATATGTGTAACAGAAATATACATATTGGAATCAATATTAAAGTAACATATGTCATTAAAATTGATTAAATTGAAGGAGTGCCTTGATAGGTGTCTATTTGTACAAGTCTCTCCCTGTCTGAAACTTTAGTGCGTTCACTCAAAATAAAATAGAGACCAAGTAGCTTTTTTTTAACATCTAATGGAATTAATTTTGTCCTTAATATCCTTGCAGTAAATTAGTAGACACACAAAGCAAATGCTATAAATTAAAATACTTCTCTTCCAAGAAAAAATTAGACAAAAGTTATGCAGATGTAGGTGAGTATTTGATTTTAGAAGACCATAAACTGCTTGTCACAACTGCTGTCCTTTGTCATTGTGCCACAAAAGTTGTCATATATATTATAATTAAAAAATGATTGTTACTGTGGCCCAATAAATATTTATTTACAGGATCAGACAATGACCTGAATTTTGCCTTGTGTGTCATAGCTTGTCACACTCTTAACTGGACAATAAATTCTAGGTTTATATCTATATACTGCATATGCATATAGGTATATCTTCATAAGTGAATATCAATAATTATTCATATATGTTTATGAATATGTACAAATGTACACATAAGCAGTGCATACATATATTTTTTATATATGCATGTTCAAAAATAGGTGCACAGTAAATGCTTATATTGTTAATGTTAATATACATAATATACATAACAGTATATATATATACACATATATTTGATCAAGAATACATTATTTCAACAATTGATACAAAAATAAGAAACAATAAATTTGTATTTTTAGAGCTATAGCAACTGACTAGCATTGCAGGTATAATCCATTTTATTTATGATAAATAAAATAATGTAAAGAAAAATGGAAAGAAAAAAATGACAGAATATAAAAGTATGGGAGGGATGGAAGGAAGAGAAGAAAGAGTTAATAGGAAAAATTAAGAAAGATTAGTTAATATTAGGTGGATATTGACAAAATAGGGTAATGTGGTTTTATAGTACATCACAATTACTTAAGTATACTCTTTATTAAGAATTCAAAAGTACAAGGATTTGGAAAATAAGAGATTAGGACATCAGAATGTCTGTAGTATGGTTATTGGTTTATATTACTTCTGTGTTACATTCTCATTATTGTAAAAAATACTGGTGGTAATCAACTTACAAAAATAAAAGACTCATTTTGGCGAGTGGTTTTCAGGGTTCCTCTTCAAAGTTGAAGTCTGGGGGCCAGAAGACTCGGCCCTCTGGTGAAGAAGAATAACTACAGCAGTATCCAAACAGCAATGTGAGAAAAACAGGGACTGGAGTTTCATAATACAAAGCAAAGGAATGCTCCAAAGGTCTAAACACTGTCCACTGACACCTGACCCTTAAAGTTCCTAACTTACCAGTAGTACCAAAAGTACCAACCCTGTAATACATGGATTCTTGGGGGAAATGTTCAGCATTTAATGAGAAACCCTATCTGTAGCATCATAGCTCTGGAAGATTAGAGGTAATACTTTTTTGAATTAAACTTTCTCCAGTAATACCAATACTTAGCTAATTCCTTTAGTAGAATAAATCATCTCTACAGTTTTTTTTTTCTGTGTGCTTCTTAATATTGGCTAAGCATTCCAATAAAATCTATTGCTTAGCTGAAATTTAGGGTGGATGTAAATGCATACAGTCTTGAATCACACATTTGTTAAAACTGGATAGCCTTTTCTGCCACTGAAGAATATAACAATGAAGAAGCTCTACCTTTGGTGTTATTATTGTTAAAAGAAAATCCACGGGAGAGTCCTTATTTCACTAACATGATCATAATTTAGATCACTAACTCAGTGGCTAACTAGAGCCTTCTGTGGTTCCGGGCAGCCTCGATTTAGATAGTCCTTGGAGTCACAGATGTTTTCGAAATAAAATCTTCTACTTTGTTACTTAGTGTATGTGTATTATGAAGAAATCTGTATTTTAAAGGTAGTTTTGTCTATTTTGAGAATATATATTTGAAGATAATTTTATAGGATTGTCGCCAGAAAATGATTGTTATATTCGACTGTGGTGGATCATGATAATGTAAGATTAATCTAGGGATAAATTATCCTTAGCTTCTGAAATATGTAATTGTGGGAAGTTCGAGATAGACTTGTATTTTCCTAAAGGTGTCTTTGTGGTAACCACTGTTTTGAAGTGAGTGTGATATTTTTATCCTTAAGGTATGAACAATTTACTCTGGAATTAAACCTTTAAAATTTGAACTAATCCCTGTCTCACAGATCTCACATCCATGTTGGCCAGTCCGATTCAGTTTACCCTGATAGCAGTACATGTAATACAGTGACTGCTAAGACTTGGAGATTAAACAAGACAACATTTTCCTTTGCTATTTTTCCTTTTCCCTGTAACAAAATTCCCTTCACTTGGCAACCTATTGTTTTATATGAATAAATTTAATAAAGCATGTTAATGTTATGATTCAGTTCCTTTAATATTAATCTTCTGTATTCCATTTGTAATTGCTCTGGAGTCAGTAGCCTTTATTATCATTATTCTTGTGATATGTTGGCATTGATACTCTCAGTTTTACTGTTATATTTTCCAGGAGCCATTGTTGCATAAATAGTTCTATACAATCTTTAGATTATATATTGATTGTTACTTAAGTTTTTGATTTTCTTCACAAATTTCAGAATCAATCCAAACAATAACAGCACTAAAACCTAATCTCAAGAATATTCTTATATATTTGAGATTTGCTTTTATTTTAGTTTTTCATATCAACTTTGGTTTGGATAATTGTAATAACTACTAGAGGTCCAACTTGCTGTCAAAGTATGTCAAAGGAAAATATTTTTAAAATGTTGAAAAGATAAAATTTTCTTTTTCCTTTTTTTTTTTTTTGAGACAGAGTCTTGCTATATAGTTCAAGATGAACTTGAACTCACTTTGCAGCCCAGGATCCTATGAACTCACAACAATCCTCCTGCCTCAGCTTCCCAAGTACTGGGATTTCAGGTATGCAACACCACGCCTGGCTCCACAAATGTTTTCTAAAAACTTCCTACATATTTTAGCTTTAGTATTTCATACTCAGACAAGATCAACACACAATGAGAGTTTATTCAAAATGTCAATTTTCGATTGTGTGTGTGTGTGTGTTTGTGTTGTGTGTGTGTGTGTGTGTGTTTGAAGACAAGAATTTGCTATTTGTTTGTCTAGAGTTCATAACAATGATTCACTGCTGGGGTGGAAAAAGAGTGAGATGCCATAAAACAGGGAATGAGGCAATGATCATGACACAAAAAGTTAAAAGAATTTTCTTTAAATTAGTAGGAAAATATGACACTAGCATATTTATACAGAGTGAAAACCTGTGCTTACTTGCAGTACACCATGTCTGAGCTAGTGTAGAACAGTACAAATAGCAGTGGTGCCTAAGTCTTGTGAGTGCAGATAAGCCTCTGATATGTTTCCATATTTGGGCAAAGTAGGAAAGAATATTAGAAAGCAGTTTTTCTAGTTCTGCAGGTTCAATTTTTCAGTAAATAGTGTAAGAATTATGACAAAGTAAAAGGTACATAAATGCAGGAAAGTTTCATAGATACTGCCTGCCCCTCTCCAGGGTCATTTTATAACAAAAATTTGCAAGCCCTATAATATACAAGAATTGGTGGATAGTAGTTATTCCTTCTGCTTGTTAAATGATGTCCTAGAAGATGTCCACAGTTTCACAAAGTTTAGCAGTTAACTTTTTCTACTGTGTATATTTACTCTCCCTATGAGCAATATAACAGTAATATTATAGTTTTATATTATAGTATATTATATTATAGTACATTATAGTATTGTATTATAACATTATAGTAATATTAAAAATACTGTTTTTTAAATTTCCTTCTCTTTTTTCCTTTATTTTCCATACCAAATATTAGTCAAATATATAAAAGTGAAAGTTGACTTCACTTATAATTGTTGTCAAATATGTTAGATTTTATATTGGCTGTTCCTTTCTTTTTTTAAGCAGGAATCAAATTCACGACCTCATGAATGTCAGGCAGGCACTTGTGCTACGGAGCTAAATCCCCAGCCCCTAGATTTATATTTGAAAAGAAAGAATTAATAAAGTTTACCAATTTTGATACGTTAAATTCTCTATAATGTGATAATGAGATGCTCAAATAAATAATAAAACCATGATTTACATTGATCTTTTGTCTTTCCAGTTTCCATGTCAATGAAGAAAAACTCATCACCTGAAGTTTTTGAAATTTCACATCATACCTTTTCAAAAAATGATGGGGTGACCCAGAAAGATATAATTTATTGTTGTAAAGTATAAAATGGAATTCTACAATGTCTTTCTTGATTCAAATTTTTTATATGTATGCAATTGATGCAATGAAATAATTTACATTAAGATACACACATAGATAAATTTTTGAAGTGCACTGCCCCATTTTAATAGTCTCTTTCTTGGAAGAAAGGATGAGAATAATGTGTGACCTGCAAGTGAAAGAGTTGAAAGTCACTTGCTGAACGAAGTTTTCTAAATTTGGACTCATTTTTCAATCTTTCTGATGCTGATACAGCAAAAGATCAGTCTGGCGATATTCCACTGTTTGATTAATATATAGCAGCATAAAAGTGAGAACCAGAGGCAGCCAAATCCGAGCCACTGCTTTGGACAGCAGAAGTTTGAGTATGCCTTGACTTTCTGACACTCAAGTTAAATTTCATAGAAAATAATTCTAAACTCAAAACAATATCATTAATACTGTGTGTCTAGTAAGTTTACATTATTTAAAATGTATGGACTGGATATATAGTGAGGAGAGAAATATTTACAAAGTGGTACATTAATTTAACTAAAATCTCCTTTTTTACCTTTCCCAGGATTTACTTTTGTGTATAGCTTTGCAACACTGTCTGTCTCTGGTCTTGGTTATATGACTTGATTTGGTTGATGGATCTAGTTTGAGCAGTAATCTCTAGTGAGCACAATCATGTACTGCATCTCAACTCTTTTTTAACTTTCAGT
This sequence comes from Hydrochoerus hydrochaeris, assembly GCA_004027455.1. Classification (NCBI taxonomy): domain Eukaryota; kingdom Metazoa; phylum Chordata; class Mammalia; order Rodentia; family Hydrochaeridae; genus Hydrochoerus; species Hydrochoerus hydrochaeris. Next base: position 13,738 of record PVLA01014016.1, read on the forward strand.
ATATATCTCTTTCCTTAGTATCACCAAATATATATATATATATATATATATATATATATATATATATATATGAGACATATTTCTTGTTTTACATGGAAAAGTATCCTTATAACATGACTTGATGTATTAAGTTCTGTATATTCTAGAAACCTAAGTATACATTTTCATCTTTACCAACATTCTCTCACTTCTTCTGCTATCTGGGTGGATGATTTTCTTCTATCAGATACTCATATATACCTAATAAACATGTGTGAGTAATTCTGCTACTTAATACTCATCAGGCAACTGTCCTCCTAGCTTTTAGTATTTAATGCTCAATAAAATTTAGCTAATAGTAACATTTCTTAAAAACAAATTTCTATTTTGATATTTACATATTAGGACCTAGATAAAGATATTTATATTAGATAAAGGAATATCTAGATTACAAAACTAATTGGGTTTTTTGTAATGCATTAATATAGAAATTATATGTCATAAAAGTGTGGTATAGCCCTATTACTATATATTGATCAACATTTTTTAAAGAGGGATTTTTTTTTCCTATATGTTTAGATACTCTTACACTTTTGCTGTCAGGAGTGGCATGTTACTTGCTAAAGTTAGGGGAAGGTAATAGAGAAACAAGTATTTAATCAATTGGTGAATATTTTCAAGACAGAAACATGGACTTGATCCATACCTCAACTGCACATTTCTTACACAGCATGTGTGAGGGTCTAGGTTTGGTCCCCAGTGAAGCGCAGGATCTGGTCCTCATGTGTTCTCTAGCTTCAACTCTCTCAACAGAGGAAGTACCTTACTGTTTCCAAGGCCATCACCTTGATTCCCAGTATTTTAAACATGAATGAATAAATTTTAGTGATCTTTTCTACAACATCGTACCTTTAGTCAGTAACACCTTCCACATATTTTATTAAAAGAGTAGATTTTGTGCTAGTTCTTTTACCACATGAAATAAAAGTATAGAAAGACAAGAAAAACAAGAAAAGAAATACTGACAAACAACAACAGCAGCAACAGCAATGACAATCACTAAAATTCTGTCGGCCAGAGTTATAGTCACTAGTCTATACACTCTGTGAGGAAAAGAAACAGACGTTTTTGTTTCCCCACGGTATCCATGACAAAGAGTTCAGTACCTCATAAAAGAAAGAAATAATAAATACTTTCAAAAGTAAGTGTTGACATTTCAGTTTAAAGATATCCTAATTAAAAGACAGGTAATGTTCGTCTATGTTCAAATTCATTAAATGGCTCCAATTGGTATTTTTAGTTTAAAGGGAAGTAGAATAAAAGGAAAAATGAGAAAATTGAATCAAAGAAGTCCAAACATATTTCTTTATTGTAAAGATCACGGGACAGCTTTATTTTTAAAACCTAGTATGCAATCCAGGAACATGGCTGCTTATGAGCAGTTTGGGTTCATTACAGAGTTTCATTAAAAATCTGTAAGGGTTACAGAAGTATAGAAGAAATACGTCTAGAAAGAATGGCATTCATCCACTAATGGCTGCTCCCAAGTAGAGGGCATTTCTTCACAGCCTCTGCACGTCATGGGTGAACTCTGCTGTTAATGGCCTGTGAATAGCATCATGTGTACTCTCCTGGGGACAGGCATAGTTGCTAATAATTTCTACCATGCAAATATGCTTATTGACCTACAATGGGGATAAAAGTACAGACTTCTGGAGCTGTCTGCAGCAATTAAACTCAGTGCCCATGGTGGATAATTTCCACTGAAAGAACTGTGAGTATGGCTAACGCTGTGTTATGCCTTTGTCTCACAGCGTGTAATTCTTCTTGCCTTTCTCCTAAACTGCCAGTGTCAAGTGACTTCTTCTAGGGAGGCTTTCCAGAACAGTCAATGTCTACATTGTCATATGTGTAAAATTAGGACGTTAAGGATATAATAAGACTAATGGGAATACTAGGGAACTTCTCTGTACGTCAATGCCTGTATTTTTTGAGGTACTCTCACTAAAATCTTGATGGTGTGTAGGTGGAAACGACAGCATAATAGAGCTGAACACGGGTTCTAAATTCTGAAAGAGCCAGGGCAGAGTTAGAGAGACTTTATTTTACTCACCAAATCTATTTACTATTATTCTTTGTTGAGATACATTAATGTTCAATGTTATTCATTATTTATTGGATTTGAAAATTTTAATGAAATGTATCATACCCCTCAAAGATCCAATCCCTAATTACAGAATACAGTTAACTGAAAAAGCAAAAAGTGTAATGCAACAAACTTACATATTTTCTGTTTCCAATTTGCTTTTTGGAATTCAGAAAGGGTGAAACAAAAATCTTGTGTACTTATTGTGCATTTGAGTGGCATAAATTATAAATTGTGGGCTTGGGATTTAGCTCAGTGGCATAAGCACCTGCCTGGTAAGTGCTAGGTCCTAAGTTTGATTTCCAGTACCAAAAAAAAAAAGTCCTTTCTCAAGAAATTATAAATCGTGTTATTTAATCATCCACATACATACAAACATATCTCATATTATACACAAACATATATTTGGAGATTTAACTTTCATATAAATCCATTTTTTAATATAGAACACTGCTATAAGCTGTAGATTCATTGTATCTCTGTGTAAATGCCACTGTATTTGAGTACTGTGAAAAAAATCTATGTTTCATTGTATGATTAGAAGCAAATTCTATCAACACACTGTACTAGAATTATGTCTGTTGATGTTACTTTCTGCTCTTCATAAATAATGAATGCCAAAATAGGAGCGTTACAAAAAGTTTGTTAAAGGAAAATGAAGTTACTTTAGTAATTTTTGTAATAGATAAGATTGAGAAAAACTTTTACAACATAAAGCCAAGTCCGCTCACAGAACACTAAGGTAGTCATTAGTACAGGCATGGGTTTTGGTTAATATTCTTAGTTCTTCAAATGAGAATCAAAATACTTTTGCACCATATCCATTTGCTAAAAGTTTTTTCACATTGGTAATAACTAATATTGACATTTCAAGCTACATTGTATTTATTACCAATAAACAGATCAAATATACTTGAAAGACATGTAGTTTATGAATTTCCTAGGAAATCATAGCTTGTTCTTAATAAAGCCAATATTCACTCCATATTTTCTCCTCTACTGCTAATTATTATCTTACATAGTTTTTATTTATTTATCACATTTTTACTTCTCTCTCTCTCTCTCTCTCTATTTTGTTTTATTTTTGTTTTTTTGGAAACAGGGTCTCAATATGTAGTTCAGGCTGGCCTTGAACTCACCAAGTACTCAGGGCTGGCTTCAAACTTGTGGAAATCCACCTGTCTCAGCCTCCCAAGTAATGGAATTACAGGTACTCTTCCTTATGCCTATCTATTACATTTATTACTTTATGCAAACCTCTGTGAAGTGTAGCTCTCATAAAGATATGCATTTTGCTCACTATTTTGATTCTTTGTTTGGAACTTATACCAGTTTCTGGCACATGATTAATATTCAACATACTTTGGTATGAAGAATGGGTGTGTAAATGACACTTTTGTTTGACATTTAAATTTTCATAATGCATACTAGAGATCTTATAAAGTGGCCATTCCTTGTTTTGGTTACTGGAGGGCTTAAAACCTAATATTTGTTTCACATTCAACAAATACAGATCTCCAACTAAATACATTCTGAACTTCATAAGTAATTACTTTTACTTTATTTATTTATTTATTTACTTAGGTGATTTTTTTTTTTTTTTGAGACAGGATATCTCTATGTACTATAGACTGGCCTTGAACCCGTTTGTGTAATCCAGGCTGGCCTTGAACTCCCTGCAATCATCCTGCCTCGATCTCCCAAGTGCTAGGATTATAGATGCATGCCGCCATGCCTCAACATTTTTTTTTAGATTTTCATTCTTCAAATATTTAATACATGATTGTATTTTGCTTTTTAATGTTAGCCTTTATATAAATCAGGAAAGTAAAGTGACATATAATGGTGAAAAAATTAAACTGTGACACAGAAAGAGAGAAAAAATGGAAGAAATTAAAAAAATGAAAAAAATGTGTAAACAGCAAAACCAAGAAAAGAGAAAATTTAATTGGAAAGAATTTTAGGTGACAACAAATTTGAGAATTAGCCTTGATGGTAAAGAAGACAAAAAATCATAAAGTGATTACTTAACTGGAGAGACTGAAGTACTTGTTTCTCAAATATGCTATATTATGGTAAAATACATAAGCTTCAAGATTAACTGCTCTTTACTTAATTTTTGGAAGACTTGTGTAAGTTTTAGCATTCTTAATCGTAGTATCATTTTCTCAATATGAAAAGATACAATTATTTATATTTATGTGGTAAAGTTTAATTAGCGATTAGTTTTGGATCCAGTAGAGTAGTATTAAAATTGTTCAGCTATTTTATGCTAAACCCAGAGGGACAAAGTTGTAGGCATAATAAAGGCTGCTTCTGCCATAAAAACCATGAACTTTTTGGTTAATGGATAGAGTGGAATTTGTCTTATAAATCTCAGCAGCAATAATTTATAGGGAACAACAATTCATAATACACTTGTTTTTCATGAATGCATAAAACCTAACTGAACAGGACCTTGCTCCAAGAACTGGAATGGGATTCTGCTTGATTGTAAACAAGAGAAATGGAGGCATTTCATGGAACATAGCCACACATGAACAAGAAGTACTTTTTCTATTCTCCCTACAACCTTAGTTTAAAATTGTTTTAGAGAAAGTAAAAGATGTAACTTAGCACTGGATTTCTCATATGCTTTTTTTTTTTTGAAACTTACTAAAATGAAATACTTTTACAAATGTATATGTATTCAACGTGCAAAAACATGTAAGTACTACACCAACTTACTCCTTGTCCCTGTTGGTATTCTACAGGTGGTGTGCCACAATAATAGGTAATGACGGAGGATTGGATATTTTTTAGTTAACCTTTCTGTCCTCTAGACTGAAAGACTGCTGCTATGGACTGCATTGATGAAATGCCATTATTATGCTTTTTACATATATTTGACCAAAGAGCAGTAATTGAGGAGATTGAAAAGTTGAGGAGAAACAGAGCGATTACTTATTTTTTCATTCATTTCTAGGGTCTAGCAGTGTCCATGATGATAAATGAATATGTTTTCTATTATGTAATCTTTCATCCAATATAGTAGTTTTCAGCTGGCTGAAATGACAACTCTTCTACCCTTGGTTCTTCCAGGTTTAGGTACTAATACTGTTTTACTATTACCAATGCCTGTGTTCATCAACATCCCTTGTACTTATTGTACCATTATATTAAATAATCTGTTTTAAATTATCTTCAAATGGTCAGTTCCTATGTCCCATCGAACATCAATTTTAGCCTTGGTGTTGTATAGGTTTTAAGGACATAGATTTGAAAAGAAATGCAGAAAATGAATTACATATTCGGATTCACAATATCATCAAAAAAGGTGATTTTGTATGTTTATTGTAATTTTAAATATATTTCATATCATGGTAAAAACTGAGTTTATAAATGTGTGGTTTTTCTGCCTTCCAACTATGATGAGACAAGTTCAAAGAAATTGCACTTCAAAAAATTAAAAACATACAAAAATGTGATTTCCATAAGTACTAATTCTCATTAGCAGTCACTTTTCTACTCAATCTATTCTCTCTCTCTCTCTCTCTCTCTCTCTCTCTCTCTCTCTCTCTCTCTCTCTCTCTCTCTCCCCCTCCCTCTTTCTCTCTCTGTCTGTCTCTTTTTTCTCTCTCCCTTTCTCATTACAAGTATGCCTTGTTTAAAGATACACCTGTTTGAAGACTTACTAAGCCTTGCTATTTGGTCTTGAATTCATGATCTATTTTTTTTTATTTTTTGTAGAGTTCTGTATGTATATTTTGTTTGTTGAATCTCATTATCCTTTTTAGTACAATATAACTTGCTATACAGTACTGTAAACTTTTCTGATTGTACATATAGCATAGTGGTCTTATGTTCTGATATATGTTACATTATTACATCCAAAAGTTATGCAAATAAAAGCAGAGTTGTCACGTTGAAGTTTCTTTTTGCCATTTCTTTCTTCTGAATATTTTAATATACATACTATATACAAATTTTCATTTAGTGATGAATTGATTTAAAGACCTGATCGCAGAAACAGAAATCGGTCATTAAATGAAGACTGTTGGCATTACATTAAAGTTCCTCAAGAAATAATGGAAATAATACATCTAGCCTCAGATCAGTACTAGGTAAAACCATGGTGCCACACTGCCCCTATGTCTCAGGGACTCTCTTGTTTCCTTCCTTCACTATGCAACAACACTCTACAGTTCTTATGTTTCTTGTGAAGGTTAATATTTGAGGCTCTGTGATAATGAGTTATTTAATGCTTCTGATCTTCATTTTTATTTGCTTGTGATGTAAGGTGATGATAACATTTATGAGATTGTTAGTATAATAAAAGTATTAAACATCAATGAAAATTTTTACTATCTGGAGTGTGTTGTATGATTTTAATCTATTTAATTTAATGCATTTTCTTCTTGTAAGACAATTTTTGAAATACCTTATAAGATACCAAAATTGAGAGAGGTTTTTTGATTAGAACCAAGGCTTCTGATTTTAAATCAGCAACTGTAGGATTCATTTGGTATATCATTTTCCAAATTGCTTTTACCTTTCCTCTGTCTTTCTTTCTCTCCTATTTTATAATGCCTTACATGTTCTTTTAAATTATTTAAAGATAATGTAACATGTTGTGTTGTGTGGAACATAAATCTTTTAATTGAGTTCAGTCTTTTGTAGATTTAGTTTTTCTTAATTCAATTATAAAATGCATTTAAATTTCAAAAATAATTTTTACCATAATTGGAAATTATTGTATCTTCCTGTTTGTTTATCTAACAGCTTTGAGAATAAATATAAATGCTGATAAATTTAATCCTCATTTTATTTTCTTTCCTTGAAGGAAATTTCCTCCTCAAATAAGATAAAATAATCTTGAAGTGAAAGGAGTAAATTGAGGGTCAAAGAAAAAAAAATATGTGCTGTCTGGTTGTTTTTATTTTATACAATCATTAAAAATTTATTAAACCTCTTAATTTTATTTTGAAAGCTAGCAGCAATTATGGGTAATAAAACCAATGACGTGTCATTTGAAGGTGAGGTTTTGTATGGAGTAAAAGCTCTACTGGGTATTGAAAAGATAACCTGACCTAGTAATGAGGAAACACTTTCAAACAAAGGAAACAGAAAAGTGCATTAAGTCTGAGGATTGAAAAGATTATTTGAACTTTTTCAGAGTAATATTTTTATTAAGTTATCTTGATAGAAAATGTGACCAAAGATTTCACTGTTACAAATAAATGTGCAAGTAATCAGTCCTTAGGGAAACCAACCAAACAAAACACAAACAAAACAAGCAATTACTTTCTCAATATATGATATGTCTTTCTAGTTTAGAATTTATGCCATAATAATTTAAAGAACTAGCAAACTTAATTTTTAAAATGATACACTGTGATTTCCACAGTGGCTGCACAATTCTACCATCCCACCAACAGAGGAGAAAGTCTCCTTTTTTTCTCACAGCCCCTCCAGGATTTGTTATTGGTTGATTTCTTGATAATAGACATTATTTCCAGAGTTAGAAGTAATCTCAGATTATTTATTTATTTATTTATGGTTTGTTGTTTGTTTGTTTTGCCCTGTGTGAGTTGAATCTTTCGAGCAGACATGTTGACTGTTTCTTTTTTATATATTTATTTACCATTTCTACTTCTTCATCTGAGCATGTCTATTCATTTCAGAAGACTATTTTTGAATTGTGTCTTTAAATTTGTGGATCTGATTTATTTGAGGGTTTTTATATAGTCTAGATATAATGCCTTTGTCTGAGGAACAGCTGACAAAACGTTTTCCCACTCTGTGGGTTATATTTTAATGCTGTTGATTATTTCCTTTTCGGCTCCAAAGCTTTTTAAGAAGAGGAAATCTCAGTTGTTGATTCTTTGTAATATTTCCTGTGCATTCAGGGCTTTGTTCATAAAGTCTTTGATTATACCTATGTCTTCAAGAGTTCTATCTATTCTCTCTTAATATTTCTGTTTTGATGTTTAGATCTTTGATCCATTTTGAATTTAGTTTAGTACATGGTGATGGACATGGGCCTAGTTTTAGCCTCCAGCATGTGGAAAGCCACTTTTTTTTGCACCATTTATTAAAGAAGTTATCATTCTGCCTATGTAGGTTTTTGTCAAGATAAGGTGACCAAGTGTGTTTGGAGTTGTCCCTGGAACTTCTAATCTCTTCCCTTCATTTTTTTTTTTAGTCAAGGTAGCTTTATAGAATAATTTCAAGTCATAGATTGTGATGGCTCAGGCCTTGCCTTTTGGACCCAGAGTAGCTTTTATCTATTCTAGATTACTCAAAAAACTGAAACTATAGTGTCCATTTTAACTAACTATTCCCCTTCTCAGAATCTGCTGAAAGGAATCAGACACATCATACCACAACAGTACAGGCATACCCACATTTACAGTAGCAGTTTGTAATAGCAAAATCTTGGAAGCAGCTCAAATGCCAACCAACTGACAAATGATAAAGGTTTTTTATACAATGCTGTACTGTGCAGCCTTAAAGAAGGATAATCTTGAGACATTTCTAAGCAAATGAATGCACCTTGGGTGTAATAAATCAGATACACTTGTGTAAATATCACATTGTTTCTCTGGTGTGAGAAACTGAAAGTGCAAGTAAGGACTGAAATAGATATTGTGAAATAGGAAGGAGAACTGGGGAATGGAGAGGGAAAGGAAGGGAGGGAAAACAAAATAAATGAGAAAAGGAGAAAAATTTGGAAACAAATGTTCTGTAAGGGAAGGGTGTTGAAGGGGGGGAGATGAATGGGGAAATAAAGAAGAATCAAAATTTATCATGTATAAGTACAAACACTCTATGGTGAACGTGATCATTATGTATATCTAAAATGTACTAATAAATTTAATTGATTTCCAAAAGAAATAAAAATGGTATCCACACTTTTCTATTGAACTGGTATCCTATTTTGCAATCCAAAAAAATATATCCTTTTATGCACTAGTCATAAGAATGAGATTGTTTTTTTTTTGGAGTTTTCACACCCAATTTTTTCTTGAGTGTGCTTATAACCCTCGCCTCACATCTTACATTATCTCCCTCTCCCAAGTATGAACAATTTGCTTTCTAGACTAAATTCAGTTTTCTAGGATGTTTCTAGGATGTTATAAGTGAAACTTTAAACCAAAATAAGTATTGAATTGTACTTGAAGTTTCAGTGGTAGATAGAGACAAGATCTGCAATTTCAGTGTAACCCTAAATGTGAATTGCAGGACATTCCATTAGAACTTTTATGCTAAACTCTGTCATTCTGCAAAAGTACGTGTTTCCCTTTGGATATGAGCAGTAGCTCTCTTCCTGCTATGGGTCTTGGTAGAGAATCTTTTAATTATCATGCCATCTGAGTTCTATTTTCAACTAGTTGTTATGTAACTCACCAAACCAGGATGTTGACCTCTTTAGCGTTTCACTCATAAAAGGATGTGTTTTACTTGTCACTGAGCCACACAGACTTATCAGGCACAAATGCGTTACATGGAAAAGTTGCCCAGATGCCTATGCACCCCACTCTTCCTTCACTGCCTTCTCTCTCTCAGGGTGAACTTGTAGCCTTCTGAGGACATCTGCATAGTTACTGAAAAATAAAAAGAACTCTGTGTTTTACAGATTTTTATGGTACTATGGATGATTAGAAAGTAAAACTATAGCACTGTAAATCATTTATGCCAGCTCTAAAGAGAAAAGTGGTGGATGGGAACCTTCAGATGGGAAGAATTTTGAGCATTTTTTATTGTTCACTATATTTGGAAAGAAAAATGGCCAAAGGTATTGATTCACATTCTGTAAGGGAAAAAATCAATATATGCATAAGCATACATATAAATGTGAATGTGTGTGTACATCTATATGCATATGAATATCAATGTATGTATTTGTACTTGTATATGTGCATATGTATAAGCAAAGCAAACCATTAGATAAGATTAGAGGATCAAAAGTAAGTCTCACTGTTTGTGTGCTGCAGGGCCAGAGAACCCAATAACTACTCGGTCCAGGAAGCTGAAAATTTGAGGATAAAAGGAATCAAGGATGAAGTGCTGGCACAAGAATGAGACTCTGAAGCTTCCTGAAGAATCACTGGTATGAATCCACACTGAAAGGATGAATAAGCTGGAACTGATATTCATAGACACTGGCAGTAACAAAAGATTCTTCACACAAGTAGAATTAAACTTTCAAATCCAGGAAGACTTTTTTTTCCTTTTTCTTCTTTCATTTCATTCAGGCTGGAAGCCTGTTGATAGCTGATTAGATGGCATCACCCACAATCCATGTGGGTCTCACCCACCCCACTAGTTTTTTAACCTACATGTTAGTTGTTCATGAAAACACCCTTAGAAGTGTGCTTTATTTATCATAATTTGGGAAAGTTCTCAATCATGTTTGACTGTCCATCAAATATGTGATAATGCACTGACACCTAGACTGTTGCATGATCTTAATCATGAGTAGAAAATTGGTGGCAAGGATATTTAAGGAAAAATTTGTAAATAAATTTTCATAAACTGTTATAAAATACAGACATTTGTGTTCTATTTGAATGTGTACTATTAAGTAACTACAGTAGAGGCGTTTTTTTTAAAAAAAAAAAAACAAGCAGATAAAATATTGATACCAGTCAGTTTAGTTCTCCATTCATCTCTTTGAACATGCAATGGGCTCATTTAAAAAGTGAACATGATGACAAGGATGGAGGTTATGAAGGAGCTCAGTAATATGTAACTTCAATCACCAAGGTCAACCTATTGGCACTATTGAGTGTCCAATCTGCCAACAGCAGAGACTAACTGCGAGTCCCAGATATAACACTTTCCATGTGTTGTCCGCCAGCTACCTACTAGTAAGTTCATTACTTAGTACAGCTTCCCTCCTAGAAGATATGGATTTTCTTCTCTGCATGGAGTACTTGTGCCAGTACTACCATCTGTGGGCATACAGGATAACTTACCCATAATTATATTCCATGCAGCATTGCTTCTGAACAGTGAATAATTCACTGTACAACCAAAAGAAGTATAACTATGAGCAATACTCATGTAGTTCACTGATTTAATAGTGAAATGGCCTTGCAGGACTGTTATACTGCCAGCTATGTATCATTGTCTTATTGTGCTAGGACCAAGTAAGCGAGGAGGTTGTGCACTTTCTGATTAGGAATATACAAAAAAGGTATCACTCTCTATTACCCAAAGTGATCCATTACCAAAGTTTCTTTTTTTGTTAAAAAACCTCAACTCTTTTAGTCCATAGTTATAAAGGAAGAATGACTTCTAACAGGAGAAACAACAGAGATTTCATTATATTACAGTGTAATATAAAGTCTTGAGTGTTCAGAGGTGAGGCATTTGGAAGTTTAATAGATAATGGACTTGCTAACTCATTAATGTTGATGTAGTTTTGCTAAATTTGATGTTTGGGGTTGGAGCCAGACATGGACCACTAGGAGCAAGAAATGGAAGACTGTGTTGTGCTCCCTAATCCCTTTCTTTCTCTCTGCTTCTGCCTGATATGAGGCAAAATCTTCCCCTTGCTATGCCCCTCTAACAAAATGCTTGTCTATTGGACTCAGTTTGGCATTGACTGAAATGCCTAAAACTATTAGCCTATATAAACCTCCCATCCTTTAAAATGAGTTGTCACTTATTTTGTCCCAGTGATACTAATTAATTAAAAGTGAAAGTTAATGTTCCAGTTGGTCACTTTTTAAACTTCTTGCAAAATGTAACTTGGGTTATCATACAAAGTAAAGATTCAATCAACTAAAATGATTATTAAAATCAGAGAGAATACAGAAAGGTAGTGTAGGCAAGTGTAAATACCTTCTTCAGTCATATTGCAAGTTACAGAAATGAAAACTAGCTTTTATGAGTATTACTCCCCCTCTCTCTAATAAATTATATAATATATGATGTACCATATATATGTATATACTATATAAATATATCATATATGTGTATACATATTATATCACATATGATATACATTACATATATCATGTATGATACATAATTGCTAGTATTTGATAAATACTTTCTTCTCCTTTTATTTCTTTGTCAAGACACCTTGGCATTATATAACAAGATTGAAATATTAGTTTTAGATTATATTATTTAATTTACAGGATATTAAAAATAAACATCACTTTGAAAAGTATCACTTTTATAGTCGATGGAGTTAATATGTTATCAGTAGCACTCAAAATCATTGTATTATGTTTGGTAGAATTATTATTTTTATTTTGAGATTAGATATGGTTTTAAAAATGTACCATTAACAAAAGCACCTGAGCATCACTTTGACAAAGAATTAAGTTGTTATAATTAATCCTATGTGAAACTACACTGTATCACAGGATGTTCTGATAGTGGGTTAATTAATATCATCTGTCATGATATTTCCAGGAGATATTCATGCTTAAATCGGTAGACTTAGTAAGTGGACTAAATTTCTAATTTTGTCTGATTTCATCCTTTCCACTAAGGGGCCTAAATACAAGGGCAAGGTGAGAGATGAGTTTCTCTCTCTCTCTCTCTCTCTCTTCTCTGCTCTTTCTCTCCTCTTTCACTCTTCACCTCTCTCTCTCCCTCCCTCACCTCTCTTTCCTTCTCTGTTTGTCTGCCCACTTGTGCTGACACATTGATTTTTACGTCTTTAGTGCTTCTGATTCTTGAAATGTCAGCATTGGACTGCTTTCTGCACACTTAGAATTCCACTTGTCCATATGTGTGCTATCCGATCATCTGTCCTGCTTCCAGCCTGTAGAGAGAGAGTTGTGGAACTTCTCGCCTTCCATGATAATGTTAGTCAGTCAATACCTAAGTGCACACACATACATATAAACACACACATACTTAAAACATACATCACACATGCATAAAAACACACTTATTGTTTCTAGTTATTCAAAGTACACAATCTATTACAATTATATAGTCATTTTTCTAGTTTTCTTCATTTAAAGTAATTATCTTAAAATTTTTCCATGTTGATTTATAGATAGATGTTTCTTTATATTTGGTGAGCAGAGTTTTACTATATAGATAGGTCATGATATATTTGTAAGCATTATACATTCCAATTCTCTATTGAATTTTCTAATAGAAATAAAAATGTTAGGAACATTCTGGTGCAACACATCACATGAAGTTAAGTTTTTCTTGATTGTAAACAATATTATCATGAGTGTCATTTTGCAGAAAATGCAAACCTTATTTTTGGTAAAATTTTTGTAGCATTACACAGTTATACCATAAATGGTGGAAAAGTGTGTTATGTTTAGATTTTTTATCCATGGACAAAACATTTATTCTAGAGTTACTTTTGTTCCACTGGTGAATTAAAAAGTCTCTAAGCACTTTACCTATTTTCTTGAGAATTATGGATTTACTTTTCTCTTTTTGACTAATGAGAAAACAAGCTATTGTCAACTGCATTTGGTTTTCTGTATTGTTTCCTGTTGAGTAATTTTGAGTCATTTTTTTGGACTTTTTTGTTTGTTTGTGTTTTGTACCAGGAATCCCACTCACGACCTCACGCTTGCCAGGCAGGTGTTTGTGCTGCTGAGCTAAATCCTTTTACCTTTTGGGTGATCTTTTCCCTTATCTGGTGCTTTCCTAATGTTCCAGACCTTAGCTGTAAATGTGAGGCTTCCCTGCCGATGTCCAGAGCAGTCTGTGTGTACAACTCTGTCTTCGGAGTTCTGGTCTGTGAATTGAGCCACTTCAACCTGGGAGCACAAACTGTGCCTCAACTTCGACAGAACTCTGACTTGTGCCCTGCTTATAAGTCCATTGACTGCAACCTGAAAATATTATTCAATCAAGAAGCTCGGCAGGACGTGAGCTCATATATTTTGTTTCAGGCAGGAAAGGAAATCGGTTACCCCATCTTTGTTAGAAGCAGACTATTTGTGTTTTTCCTTGCACATTTGTTTGTCTAAATTAATATTTTTGTTCTACTGGTTAATGTTCATGGTGGTTTGGGGCATGTTGAGGTGTGAGCGTTGACAGAGAAATGAAATAATAGCTCATATTATCTTCAAATATAGATTGAGACATCTTAGTGTCTCCAATATCATTCTGTATTAAAATCTCCACAAAAGATTAGAAAATATTTACTAGTTATTCATGTGATTTAATTCTCAAAAAACATGTCCACTATTATAACACCATATTATAAATACTCAATTGTTTTTAAACTGCTTGTGACTTGGCTTTATCTTTTCAAATAATGAAATCTATTTATTTAAACATATATATTGGTATTCTTAAAAAGTTTTCAACATGATTGATTTTAATGTACATGAGAAATGTTGACCTTAACTACTCTTTTAGGAAAAGCATGCATGTGATAGTAAATTGGTTATTAAATATAGCAAATATAGCTATCATACCTAAGTACCTTGGCAGGCATTATATAAACTTATAGAAACAAGTGACATAGTAATATCAGTTACTACTGATTATCTGAGGATAATTCTATATGAGACAACTTTCATAAGTTACACAGGATTCTTTTTGAAATGTATAGAAAGAAAGCATACTCAGGTAATTATATTATTCTAGGAAATAACATGAAAATCAAGAGATTAGATTCAGTATACATTTCAGAAAAAACAGCATGCCTATGTATATGTGTTTTATAGTTTTATAGTTTTGCATTGCATAAATAATGTAGTTTAGAGGCAATGAATGGCATGCTTTATTGGTCTATATTGTAGGAAATGTTGCATTTTATGTTCAGAAATAGTACTTTATTGTGTAGGTAATAGGACATTATTTGTAGTCAATTTAGGAATGATAAATATAATTTAATATCCTCAATATGGTATACTGTGAGATCTGGCAGAGATATTATAGTTAAAATTTTTATCTGTTACCCTACAAAATTTGAAAACTTATTGTCTAGACTAGACAAGGACATGTTCTACTCAATACGATGATTTCTATGTAGAAATAAATGGTATTAATTTTGCTACATTTACTCAATATTTCATTTGATATTCATTACTGAGCTATTTATGATACTTCGTAAAATCCACATTTTTTTGTAATTGTACATGTGAATCTAGCACATAAGGTTGGAAAATAACACCATACCAGCCAATTATCCTCTCTCATCTGTGTTTAATCACCCACATGCTATTATTTCTGAGGCCCAGTGGGCAGATGTAAACAATTGATACATAAATAGAAACATGAAGTAAACTGAAGTAAGTTTATTTTGGCTAAATGAATGTTAGTATAATGTAACAAGAAACATTTTGTGTACTTTGATTTGATAAAACATGCTAGATTTATTCTGTTAATGTATGATTTATTGTTTGGTTAAAATATGATAAAATCTAATCATACATGATTGTTACCAACGTAAATTGTAACTGATCATCTGCAATTGGGTTAGATTATCTCTCAAGTTGGTTTACAGAGTTAGTTTAAACACCCAAACGTGTCATCTACTCTATAGAAAAAAATGTAAAAGCAATAGAATTAACTAATTCTAGTAGTAATTATTTAGAATGACTGAATGGTGCAGTTAAACTAATTGTTCAATATTGACAGTGGCAGAAATTTTGGATACTCAAATCTTAAAAAGAAAGTGACAAGATTATACATTAATAGTGAATAATAATATAGATAAAATATAGTGTAAGATGAATGCAAATTAATACCATATACAACACAATTTCATATGCATGCAAAAGGATAAAACACTAAAAAGAGAATTATCAAAATTATTAACAATCCTATAAAATTCCCTAAGAACCTAAAACATATGTGCTTTTTCTACTGTTTTGAATTACTTAATACATTTTAATACATGTGACCTGGAACATCATTCCACACTAAGCATATATCAAAAGTGTATATATGTACACAAACCACATGCACACAGAGCTTCAAAATTGCATTATTTGTGGCTATTCTAAACTACCATCTACATATGCATCAATTAAAAAATGAATAAAATAATAAATGAGTACCTTTTAGCAATAAGGGTGAAATTCACATATGACACAATATAAAAACATATTAAAGAGAGAACACTTAAAATATATCCTTCTAGTTATATGAAATTGAAAAACAATAAACTTTTCTGTTATTAAAAATCAGAATAATGAATATTTTGGGGAAAGGAATGAAGTGAGACTTTTATAAAATATTTCTATGTTTTTAAATTTGAAATGGTTTCAAATGTTATAGATGGTCTTTAAATTCACATTCATTATATGTTGCCAAGTTAACTTTTGTAGGAAGTTTAAGTCAATTTGTAGAAAGAATTCCTGTGTACTGAACCATCTTATGACTTTGCCTCGTCACTGTGTATGCAGAGTTAGCAAGTGGTACTTACTATGTATAAAGTACAATTTCAGAACTGATTATTTTCCAGTGAATAAGTTCAAGGGGGCTATTTCAAATGTCAATTTGTGCTTGTGCTCTATGGTACAGTATTTTTTTCTTTACTAACTATGGGCTTTTGGCTCTTTTGCCTTTATTGATTACCTAGCATTCTTGAACAAAGACTAGTGATCAAACAAGAAAGGGAAAATGGATAAACATGGCAAAAACTAGTTACAGAGAAAGTCTACATATCACATATCAGAATTGTTCTGCCAGTGCAGATCTAGACACTTCCTGTGAATCCTGTGTAAGCACAGTTGTCAGTATGTGCTGTTTCAGTTGTGTCCCTGATTACAAGAATAAAAGCATGCAGTTAAGAAAGGTAATGCCCTTTTAAAGAGATTCCTTTTAAAGATTGGTTATACCCTGCCCTAGATTTTCAGAGTAGAAACTAAGCTTAAAAATTCAGTAACAACAAAAAGTGAAGTTTTGGGCAAAGACAAACAACAAACATCTTCTTTATCAGGTTCTGAAGTCTTCAAAATTTCATCTAGATATTATACATTAGGAAATAAGCATGAAGAAGCACAATCTAAGATATATTTTCATTTAAAATATTACCTGAATAAAAACTTCCCTGGAAGCAAATGCCCATGTATTTCTCATTGGAATTCCATATTTAATTATCCATGTCTTTTAATTTTTAATATATAAGGACCCCACATAAGATCTTGAAACTGTAGTGTATTATTTTTTATAATTAGCACCAGAATTAATATTGAGATTTAATTTTTAAGTATATGCAAAAATATTTGCCATAATATTATGATTTCTTCATTCAAAAAGTGTTTAAAGGATATGTTATCACTATATCAGGAAACACATTCTGGCCTAGCAATAGTTTTATAATATTTAATAAATTGATTAGAATGATTATATATCATTCTATAACACAACTGTTTCACTGTTTTAATGTTAACTAAAATGAAAAAGTATGATATTTTATTATATAAATGTATTTGTGCATGTCTGTACAGAATATGTATATATGTTAGCAAATGATTTTTAAATAACTTTCAATATCAGTATGTTCATTGGAGGGTAAGTTGAAGCAATGACTTTGAAATACTTGATAGCAGGAAAATAATGAATTCAAGTTGATTTGATTTGATTTGGAAAAATTAAATTTCTACCCAATGAATCAGGAAATTAACTACAACTAAAGGAAACTTTCTCCAAGTTTCTAAATTAATGAATTGATGAAACCATAAATATTGTATAGACACATAAAATTTATAGTTTAAGTACAAAAATAGATGGGAGAGATTTGGAAATTTTACAACATAAATTGGAATTGTATCTTATTTGTTCTTCTTAAAGTGTAATGAGTAAAGAAATAAAATACGGAGGACTAATTCTACTGAAATTATATCAAGAGAAAAGAAAATCCTATAGTTTATAATGCTCATTAATCAAAATAGCATAATGTGGAACATCAGATTGATTTTTTTCTTTCTGCTTGTTAGTAAAATATATTTTGTCTTCTGTGGTAAGTATAGAATAACATACATAGTACACAGAAATAGCAGATTAGGGCCTGTGTTAATGGTCACTGTCTTTATTTCGTAACTGTAATTGGCCATGATTTTGATTTGGAACAAATCTGTTCCCTAACATATATAAATAATACGTATTGTATTTTATATTTCAGAAATAATAGTTTCATTGATGAGTGTATTTCAGCATTTAAAGTATTCACTTGTTTATGTACTCAAGGTATATGTTTATATACTTTAGTTATGCTTGAAATTATCTTTCAAGACAACGAAAATTCTTCATTTACTTCCAAAATTACTTATTCGCAATTCTATTTCATAAGATATTTTTGGTTTAAATATTATGTTTTACTACATATTGTTAATATGCATGAGCTCTGGAGCCAAATTTCTGAGATTTAAACTTTGATTCAAACATCCATTAGACACATGACCTCTGAAAAGTTTCTTAAATTCTGTGACTAAGTAATATCACTTGTAACATGAAAATGGTGTTCACACAAACTTACTGTAATTCATGTAAGAATTAAAAGAATGATGCACCTAATACACCTAAAACTCCATATAACAGCTTTAGATATAATGTATACATTCAATACATATTAAGTTTTTGATTTTTCTAAATTAATGCTTTATTATTAACTTTTTAATTTGATAAAAGACATTAAACTTCAGTCATTTTTAAGAAAATTGATGCATTTTGTAACTATAATGTTAAGCGAAATAAATCAGACTCATAAATTTAAATATTACATGGTTCATTATACAAAAAACAAACATATGTATATATAACACATCCTCACGAAGAGTGTAATGTATTACAAACATAAACTAATAAAAAATTTAAAAATTAAAACATATTAAAGTTAAATAAATGCTTTTATGCTGATTATGAAGTTTATAAGGCAAAATTTTTCACAAGTAAAAGCAAGGTATTAAAGTACTTTCCATATTATTTAATTCTGTATCTTCTCCATATTATTTAATTGTGTCTTCTTTATATGACTCAAAATTTTAAATAGTCAATTCCCTAAACATAATACAAAAATGCTAAAATGTACTTAAAGATATTAATTGGATATTTTTGCATTTGTGGAATTGAAGCATGATTTGCTTTTGGAACGGTAAATATTACATTTTGTTGAATGCTTTTCTACTTAATAAAATAATGACAATATTAAGGTAAAAATAATAAATTTTGTAAGAGATGCATCTTGGTTAGTTTTCTCTTGTTGCTGAGACAAAATATACCATGCCCAAACTAAAGGAAAGAAAGGTTTACTCAGCCCTCAGATTGCAGATGTTTCAGTTCATAATCAGCTGGCTCTGAGGTGGGGTGGCTCATAGCAGAGGGGTAATACATCAGGGTAGCAGAAAACAGTAAAAGCAACAAAAGGAGAGGAGAGGAG
>PVLA01014017.1:0-33195 GCA_004027455.1 Hydrochoerus hydrochaeris
AAGCTACTTTCCCATCTCTTTTTTGTTTCTTATTTTGAGATAAGGTCTTGGTAAATTTCCCAGATTAGACTCAAACTTGCAATCCTCCAGCCTCAGACTCCTTAATAGTTAAGGTTACAGATATGTGCCCAAAAATCCAGGCAAAAGGAGCAATTTTATATGTTTAAGAAACTATTAATGTAGATCATTCAGAAAAGACTATTTACTACTAAAGATGTATAAAGAAGGAAGTGAGATTATGTTCTGAAACAAAATAGCCTACATTTTAAAGCCTCTCCAGGACCCTACAGTGTCTAGAGATAGGTTCACCTGCTATTATTTAAAGATATTTAATTACTGATGTACTAGCAAGGGTTGAGAATAGAAGCTGCCATTTCACAGACAATGTCCTATGCTCATATAACTTGATTAGAAAGGGTATTAGATGGGGAAGACAACTTAACCTTTGGAAACATCATATTTTGAATGCATCCCCAAATTAGGACACTTGCTGTGGAAACAAGATAAAAAATTGGGAAAATCTGGTTTGGATGGTCACAATGGTTAGAGGACTCAACTGACTTGCTGTATAAAGAGAAGACTGTTGGAATAAAGCTAAAAGAGAACCAGAAAGTAAGTGCAGCTTTTCTATGTGCACTATGGCATTAAAAGCTGTCACATCTGTCTTTACTGGGTTAAGTAGTTCTATTTTGGTTCACACTTTGTTTTGTGAACTATGTATCTATCTGTCAACATTTTTTCTAAAAGATTATACACGAAAGTGGAAAATGATACCTATGAAAAACTTACATGTGCCACTTTAAGAATTTTATGTTTTAATTTTCACAAAAGCTGTGTGTATTAGGCCAGGGATTTAGCTCAGCAGTATAAGCACCTGCCTGGCAAGTGCAAGGTCATGAGTTCGATCCTTGGTACAAAAAAAAAGAAAAAGAAAAAGAAAAGCTGTGTGTATGTAAGTAAACCAGGCACAACAGCACATATTTGTAATCCCAGCATTCAGAAGCCTGAGGGAGGAGAGAGTTGTGACTTTGAGGTCAGCCTGGGCTGCATAACAAATTCAAAGTCAGTCTGGACTAGTTAGAGGGACTGGAGTCAAAACCGAAACTGAAACTAAAAACCCAAACCAAACCAAAAAGCCCCCCAAACCCTTATATATAAGGTGGAGATATTTTTCTCCTTTTTTTTTTTTGTCTTTTTGAGACAGGGTCTCACTATGCAGTTCAGGCTGGCCTTGAGCTCACTTTGTAGCCCAAGGTCTTGAACTTGCAATGATTCTCCTGCCTCAGCCTCCCGAGTGCTAGGATTACAGGCATGAGCCACCACACCTGGCTCCATTTTACTGATGAGGAAAACAATACACAGAGGCTTGTCCAAAGTCATGAAACTATATGTCAGGGCCAGAATTTGAATCCAAGTCCAAGGCTAAAACCCTGAGAACCCTTCAATGGCAGTGAACAAAAGATCCAGTTCCTTTCTTAGTTTCTGTATATTGGTGATTCCCATGGTGTTTCCAGGAGACCTATGAGTCTGTCAGTCAGTACAGTGGCTTCCTAGGGCCACCATAGCAAATTACCACAAATTGAGTGGTTTAAAACAAGAAAAAGTAATTTTCTCATGGTCCTAGAAGTTTTATAAAAATGTGTCATATTGGATTTAGAATTCATCTGATCCAGGATGACCTCATTTTAACTAATTATATCTGCAAAGAACCTATTTCAAGTAAGGGCACACTTTTTTTTTTTTTTTTTTTTTGGGTACCGGGTATCGAACTCACAACTGCGCGCTTGCAAGGCAGGTGCTTATGCCACTGAGCTAAATCCCCAGCCCTAAAGGCACACTTTGAGGTTCTGGGGAGATGTGGCTTTGGTGGACACTATTCACCCCACCCAGTCAGGAGGAGAGGGAGAGCACCTGCTGTCACAGGGTGCTGTCCCCACACAGATGTTTACACAGGGAAGGCAGCAGCACCAGGAAGAGTTAAAGTGCAGATCGGGGCTGATGAGATGTCCAGTGGATCAGTGAAGCAGGATGGCCACTCTCTTCTGCAATGAGCCTGAGATTCCGAGAAGGGAAAATGTGACTGGGCTCATCCATTGCTCTCCACTTCTAACGCATGCTGTTGAATGATCTCAAGACCATTCTGTATATGATTCTATTCATTGGTCCCACTTCCTTCTTACCATATACTAATAAGCCAATAAGAGAAGCCTAAAGAAATCAGAGATATTTAGGAAAAAATATTCAAAGGCACTATTCAAGAATTGATACGGAAAAGTTTTTTAAAGAGGAAAAAGAATTGGTAAAGAAATAGGGGTTTTCCTGTTTCTACTGCCACTTAAGATTGACACTAAAGTTTGAGGCAACATGAAGTCTATATAAAGCAGGAATGAGTTACTAAGGACGGTTTGAAAGATTCTGCTGAGGAAGTTTCAAGAAAAGATACCTGGCTGGACGTCATGGTGCACATCTGTAATTGCAGTACTCTAGGAGGCTGAGGCAGGAGGACTACAAATTCTAGTCTATTTGGGCAACTTAATGACTTAGGGAGAGATCATCTCAAACAAAAAAGGAAACAACAACAAAAAAAAAAGGGTTGGAGATGTAGCCCAGTGCTAAGGCTCTAATACTGAAAAAAAAAAAAGTCACTTGAAGGCAAGACAGAAACTAGCTGTACAAAATATTTTTAGTGTCCAATTTGATTTAGCAATACTCAAGTCTTTTTATCCTGTTTGTCAGGGCTTAAAGAATTACTCACTTTGAAAGATAGTATCTTCCCCCACAAACAAAGAAATGAAATCGAAGACTGTGAATAGACCACAAATAATTGAAAAATGTGTGGGCTTTCTCCAAATGGCTGACCACTGGCATCATCAGTACACACTTTTATTTCTCACCGATTTAATTTTTTGTTGCAGAATTCCAGTTTCATCTTCAAGTTGTTTAATTCTCTTATTTCGTATTTCTACTTCATGAACTAAATGATCCTTGACCTTTTGAAGCTTAGCTTTGCGGTGGTGATATTTTTCATTGCAGTTTCTGTAAAAGTAAATTTGAGTATGGGCACATCTAAACACAATTCAAATTTATTTTGCATCCCCCATGCATACCTTCTTGGGCTTGGGCTTTCTCTTCTTGCATATGTTAGGGTCCTGGAAGCAGATATGGATACTTAGCTTGCTTCACATCTCCTTGATCCTCATGTAGGGGAATAAACCAAGGATAACATCCTGTATAACAAATGTAGTCACCCCATGGCGTCTAGTCTCTGGCTTGTCTGATTAGAAATGATTGTAATGGGATAGTTCTAGCTTCTGAGTTTAATTTAGGAAACTCCTTGACTTCTGATCCCTGGCATCTAAATTCTGAATCTTGCTTCATTGACTAGGTTATTAATTTAAAATTTCCCAGTTCTTATCTACATGAACAGCGATATAACTGCTTCAATCTTGCCTAATTTCCAGATAACTGGGCCTGTTCTTGGTTTGGACTATTTATCTTTTTTTAATTAGTTTGCGTTTGTCATTCATATTGATCACATTCATCATAGGGAATTTGTACTTGTATATAATGTACCTTGATTTTTCTTTTTTCCTATTCCCTTCCCTTCTCTTTAACTCCTGTCCCATTTGTTTGGATTTTTAAAATGCCAATTCTGCATAGGTCTTTGCTTTTCATTCTCAATCTGATTTTGACATAAATCTAAGTGATCACCCATAAGCACATGGAAAAATGTTCAACATCATTAGCCATGAAGGAAATGCAAATCCAAATCACAATGAAATAGTACTATACACTCACTATGTTGATTCAGAATACAAAAAATGATAATAACAAGTGCTGACAAAGACATGGGCGAGTTTAACACTCATCCACTGTAGGCTGGAATGGAAAATGGGGCAACCACTTTGGAAAAAAGCCACTTCTTCAAATGGTTACTCATAGAATTTCAGGATGATCCAATAATTCTGGTCCATCACATATACTCAAGAGAAATGAAAATGTTTTTTGATATGAAAACCTATACACAAATGTTCACAGCAACGTTATTCATAATAGCCAAAAGGCTGAAGCAACACAAATTTCCATCAAATGATGAATAGATCACCATTCAATGGGCTATCATTCAGTCATAAAAATGAATGAAGTACTGATATAAGCTTCAACATGGATGAAGCTTGAGAGCATTATGCCAGACACAAAAGACCACGTACTATGATTTGATTTATATAAGATGTCCATATGGTGGCTCACACCTGTAACCCCAGCACTCGGGAGGCTGAGGCAGGAGGATCGTTGCAAGTTCAAAGCAGCCTAAGCTACAAAGTGAGCTCAAGGCCAGTCTGAACTGTATAAAGACCCTGTCTCAAAAAGACAAAAAAAAAAAAAAAAGATTTCCATGAAAGGCAAATAAAGAAGAAGAAAGATTAGTGATTGCTAGGGCTGGAGGGAAAAGGAAATGAGGTCCAAGATACAGGGTTTGTCTTTGAGGTAACAGGGCTGGGGATATAGCTTAGCAGTGTAAGCGCCTGCCTGGAAAGCACAAGGTCCTGAGTTTATTCTCAGCACCCCCCAATACATATTTATATATGGTGACAGAAATTTTTTTTTTTTTTTTTTTTGGTACCGGGGATCAAACTCACAACCTCATACTTGCCAGGCAGGTGCTTAAGCCACTAAGCTAAATCCCCAGCCCAGAAATGTTTTTAAGGTGATGAGATGTTCTAAAACTGGTTGTGGTGATGGAAGGAATATGAAAATTTATGGAATTATGCATTTTAAAGGGATGAATTGTATGGCATATACTTTATATCTTAAAAAACAGTCAAACCTCCTCCAATCTTCATTTACCATTTCAAACTTTAACAGCTAAACAGAATAAACACAAAAATAGATTAAAGCTTCTATACAATCACTATGCAATCCTCTTTGATAATTGCGGTGCTTCCCACATAACACTGTTTATTCAGCAGAGCTTCCAATTAACCATTAGGAAGTTTCATTTAGTATCTGTTAAATAAAAATTACAGGAGGTCATTTTTTGGAGCTATGTTCTCAAACTAGGCCCATTAAAAAAGCAAAAAATCAGAATGAATTCACTATTATGCACAAGGCCCTGGGGTTCAATCTCTAGCACTAAAAGAAAAAAATAACAGCCACTCACACGAAAGTTCTAGCTGAGATATTTGGGCTCCCGGGTTCTAAGGTGCTCAGTATACACATAATTTCTGACCTGAGGGAGAAAGGGCATCCAGAGGGAGGGACACCGTTGCTTTTGCCTGACTTCTCTACACCCCTTGCTGTGAGACACTATGGTTTTAATGCAGACCTTTCTTATAATGCTGTTCCTTTTATTAGATCCTTTTCCCGCAATAAGCTTTATATGTGTAAGCACTGTCATTTTGGGTTCTGTTAGTCATAGAATTAAATCTTTAATTGCCACTGTTAGGACATATCAATTTTATGAAATATTATATTTTATGAAAATAAATTTCAAGATTTATGCTGGCACAATGGTGCATGCCTATAAATCCAAGACTCTGGGAGGCTGAGGCAAGAGAGTCACAAGTCTGAGCCCAGCCTGTCTCAAAATTTTAAAAAAGAGCTGGGGATGTAGCTTAATAGAAGACCTTGAATTCAATCCCCAATACTGAAGAAAAAAAAAAAGGAAAATAAAACCCTCAGGCACCGAGGTTTTACAACTCACACAAGATTATACAGTTAGTTTCTAACAGAACCAGGATTTGTAACCAGGTGGTGTAGTTCCAAAGCCATTTCTGAACTACTGAGCTTCACATATTTCAGGAGAGGAGACTGAAAGGAATCTGGTAGAATGATGAGCAGGAAATGGAAACGGTAGGAAGTAGAGGAAGTGTGTATGGACGTGCATGTGTGTGCTGGGGCCAAACCTTGTTCATGCTAGGTGAGACATCTAGTACTACGCTACATCCCCAGCATCCCCTCTCCCCATTTTTTAAAGAGATGGGATTTTCACTATGTTACCTAGCCTGGCCTTAAAGTCCTAAATTCAAGAAATTATCCTGCCTGCCTCAGCCTCCCAAGTACTGTAGCTGGATTACGGGTGTATGTCTTTGGGCTAACTAAGAGACACGAATTTTACTTGAGTATCTACTGTCTACCAGGGACTGTAATGGACTCCACATGCCCTTGAACAGCTTACAGCCTGGTGAGGAAGACAACTAGCAAACTACATTCTTTGTTTTGTTCTGTTTTTGAGGCAGGGTCTCACTATGCAGGTCATGCTGGCCTTGAACTCACTTTGTAGCCCAGACTGGCCTAGAACTCCCAGTAATTCTCCTGCCTCAGATTCCCATGTGCTGGGGTTACAGCCATGTGGCCGCCTTGTTCTTTGAATATGATGACAAACTCTGAAATAAGTCCAGAGAGGCATGGACAAAGGGCTACAGGGATACCAAGAGTGAGCATCTCTCCAGCACAGACTGTGTCAAGAAAGGAGGTGTCAAGAAAGGAGGTGATACTGAGTCTAAACATTCTGAGTTGAAATGAAGAGCTTAGATAGGAAACAGTGGTTTGAACTGAGCAGTGTACGAGGGGGAAAATGGGGGGAGGCAATGAGAGGGTTAAAATAAAATTAGACACCAACAGAACTCAACGGATGGTAATTCCCTTCTCTTTTCCTCTCCTGGGAAGGCCCTGGGCCCCATATCTCCAGGAAAAGCTCTGTGCATGGAAGCTCTGGAAACAGGAAGACCTCACTGGCATGGAGAAGGTGGCTGTAAGGAGCCTCGCACTGTCGCCCAGGCCGGTGCAGTCAGGGACAGCCCCCTCCAGTATCTGCTGCACATTTGCACACTTACCTCACGTGCTTGTCAAGCTGCTCTAGGTATCGCCCATGTTCTTCCCATAGAGCTTCCTTTTCTTGCAGCAACTCAGACAGCTTCTCTGACAACGCCTGCTTGCTCTTGATATGCTGGGGGAAATTTTAAAGGAAAAAAAAAAAGAGAATAGCCTATTTTATAGACATGCTATTGAAGGGACATATATTGGCAAAGGCTTTCTGCTGAAAAATGTTTACAGCTCCTCCAGCTTCTGAGATCAGAGTAGTTTCATGTAATTTCTGCACTTTCAGAGTTTCTAAAATCCAACAGCTGCTTTCTCTGACTTTTGTTCCCCTAGTCTTATCAATAATTTTGTAAACATCTAATTCCCCATGTTAAAAATTTTCCAGTTCCTGCCTTACAACTCCCTTCCCAAGGTAAGTTATAAAAACTCTGATCTTACCCTACCTTTAGCTGGTCATAAAGAAATTCTTTGACCTGCCTTGTCTGTCAAGGTTCATAAGTCTCCTCATACCGAAAGGTTCATCTCTATGCCATAGAGGAAAGAATGCAGCACAGAAAAGCCAAGAAAAGTCTAACAGGGTGGACCTTTCTGGGGCAGAAGCTCCTGCCCTCAGGACCTGTCCAGACCTTGCCCCAGGCATCTCTTTACCCAGGTACTTGTGTACACTCTTTGAATATCTTTTGTAATAAACAGTAAATATAAGAGTAGTGCTTCCCTGAAGCAATGAGTGGAAACTGAGAAGAGGATTATGGGAACTCCAGTTTATGACTGATTTGTTAGAAGTTCCACAGACTTGGACTTGCTCTCAGGTCTTTGTGTTTGTGGTGACTAGTGCTATCTCTGTAGACTGTCAGGACAGAATTAAATTAGAAGAGATCTAGCTGGTGTTCACTGCTGCAGCATTGCTTGCCTGCCTGCCAGTGGGGAGAAATCCAACCCTTGTGTGCATGTGCATGCGAGTGTGTGTGTGTGTGTGTGTGTGATACTGGGTATTGAATCCAGAGCCTTCACAATGAGCTACATCTCTAGCTCTTTTTTTCATTTCTTATTTTATGACAGGGTCTCACTAAATCGTTCAGGGTCTGCTTGAACTTTAGATCTTCCTGCCTCATCCTCCCAGCTTTCTGGGATCACAGGCATGCACCTCTGCACCTTGTTTCCCACACCTATTGAGATCACAGAAGTCTGGTATGGAAGGAGATTAGAGTAAAAAAAAGACAGTTTGTTTTCCCACAATGCAAGTATATGAAATAAAAGCTATTCTCTTGATCTAACCTTGACTGATAAAATATTTTGTTCTAGAAGTAGCTACAGAGTTTATAGAAACTCAAAGTTGAAAATCTGACCTTATTTTCTCTTTTCTCTCTCTGTCTCTGTCTCTGTCTCTGTCTCTGTCTCTGTCTCTCTCTCTCTCTCTCTCTCTCTCTCTCTCTCTCTCTCATTCTTTCACCTTTGCACTGAGCTACATTCCCAGCCATTTTTTATTTTGTGAAGTCTTGCTAACTTGTCTGGGTGGGATTCAAAACTACGATTTTCCTGCTTCAGCCTACCAAGTGTTAGGATTACAGGTGTGCACCCTTGACATAGATTTGAAGGTTCAAACTGAATATCCCATATCTAAAGTGCTAGAGTCTAGAATTATTTTGGATTTAAATTTTTGGTGTTTTAAAATTTTTTTTATGTTACGATATTTGCATTTATGTGATGCAATGTCTTGGGGATGAGGCCTAAACAAAAAATTCACTTGTTTCATAAACATCTTATTCACAAAGGCTGAAAATAATTTTATACAATGTTTTTAGTGTACCTGTACTTTGTGAACTATCATGAAAGGTCAGATCTGGAATCTTCCACTTGCAATACCATGTAAGCACTCAGAATTTTTATAGATAGACAGACAGACAGATATTGGGTCTCAGCATGTCAGGCAGGATCGTCTCAAGCTCTTGGACTCAAGATCTACCAACATTAGCCCCTGGGCCCCTAGGACTATAGGCATGCTCTCATGCCTAGCTCAAAAAGTTTCAGATTTGGGAACATTTCAGATTTTACAGTTTTTCGATTAGGGAAGCTCAACCTGCAATATGATCTTGTCATTACTACTAGAAACCCAGGGCAAAAGAGCTTATTAAATTATCAATCTGCAAGACAACATGACTAGTATGAAGAATGTTATAATGGAACTGAGAACTATAAGCATTTTTGGGGGGTGAGTTACCCACCTATGATCATATTAATGAGCTTACAAGGATTTAGCTTGGGAATTTAATTACTGGAACAAGGCACAGTCAAAGAAGCAGAGAGCTTCTGTGAGTGTCTTAAAGTAATCTCTCTTGTAGTCAGAAGACCAGTGTGACAACATCCCAAACTGCATTTAATAGGTTGCAGACTTACAGTGCAAATTGATTTCATGGCCTTGCCAGAACTCTTATGTGAAAAACAAGGTTTGGGGAATGTATGGAAACCTGAGAATTGGGAATGAAAACATCTAAAAGAACCTGACAATTCAATGTGCTGCTCTTGCCAGTACAAGCAGTCCTTCCTCTTCTAAGGATATTAACTACCTGGTTCTGAGGACTCTGAATTACTTTCATGTGAGGCAGCTGCCCTGAGAGAGGATGCCTATTGTTTTTAAGATTCATCTGTATATACTACCACTTCTGATGGCTCCAGTCCTGCATAACCAGAGCTGAGTCCCAGCACAACTTGTGGGGTGCTGAATACAGGGACGGACCTAGGGACTGCTTGAAAGGTAGGTAAGATCCTGACAATTTAAGTTTGTTAAAACTTATACTAATTTAGGAAGGACCATATCATTGAACAGGCTAAACTTATTGACATGAATATACTTACTGAGAGTCAGGATTTAATGTAACTTGAAATATATAAAGATGACTTTAATAGTGTGCTGATTGAAACTTGGTCCCAACAGCAACATATATGAAGTGGCAGTAAAATGCCATACCTTGCCAGGCATGTGTGCCAGGTGGCACACACCTTAATTTTAGCACTTGGGAGATTGCAGCAAGAGGATCATGAGTTTGAGGCCAGCCTTGAGTACACAGCAAGTTCAAAGCCAGCCTGGACTACACATAGTAAGAACCTCTCTCAGAACAAAACAAAACAAATCATGAAAGATGCCATAGTTTTTGTTGATGATTGGTGGAATTGGGGATTGAATCTTGGGCCTTCACACAGGGCTCCATCCCCAACCCTTTTTTAATTTTTATTTTGAGATAGGGTCTTTGTAAGTCACTAAATTGTTCCAGCTAGGCTCAAGCTTGTGATCCCACTATCCCAGCCTCCCAGAGAGCTGGAATTATAGCTCCATTGTAACTCCATTCCTGAAGATACCATACTTCTGGCTGAGTATATGTGCAGCAGTTGAGCATGTTAATCATGCGCAAGGCCTTGGGTATAATCCCCAGTAGCCCCCCAGAAAAGATGCTTAAGGGAGAGGAGGGAAACTAAAGGCTTCAGAACACAGAAAACCTAAGAGTGGAATTATCATCCGTCTCAAAACCATGGGGTTCCAAAATATACTCCTTTCACCAAGGCTTCCCCAAGTATTGGCAAGGGAACACTAGATTCCTTAAAATGCTCCAGAATGCCAACCTGCTGAGGAGGAGAGGAGGATGGTGGGAGGTGCCACAGCTGAAGTGGCTCCCTGATTTTAATTGGGCTGATCGTACCACAGGGTCAGAGGTCAAGTGGATGCTTAAATCTCAGATACAAGGTGGGTATCTTACTGCTCATAGGCAACAGAGCCAGGGATATAATGAAATGATTTCACTTATAGCAATGTAGTGGTGGTTAAAAAGTGATTAAAATAGTTGAGATTTCAATCTTACATGAATTGTATTTTTTTAGCATCTGTGCTGTTGAAGTGAGTACCATGAATTATATTTTTGAGTCAGTTTTTTTTCTTTTCTTTTTGAGACAGCATCTCACTATGCAGTTCAAGCTGGCCTTGGGTTCACTTTGTAGCCCCAGTTGGTCTTGAACTTGCCTGCCTCAGTGTCCAGAGTGCTGGGATTACAGGAGTGTGCCACCACACCTGGCATGGCTTGTATTTTTAAACAATTAAATCTCCTTGGTTCTGGTGAACAGAACCATTTAAATGACACAGGCAGAGAGCGAAGACTTCTTCATGCTTACACCCTAGATTTGAACCAGTTCATAGACTGGAGCCTTTGATTGATAGTTGTCAGGTTTTCTTCAGTAAACAACCCTGTGATATTGCTACAAGTATATGATTTTCTCTTAAACTTTCTACAAAGGGACTGGTAGCCTTTTATAGGATGACAGGGCATTGGAGAAAGGCAACGATACAGACTTTTGAGGGATAAGTGTGCAGTGGCTCTGATTCAAGGTTAACATCTGTGGGCCTCAAACCACACTAAGTTTCATAATTCAGAGTGGGGCTTAGGAAAATGAAGTTGAAAGTCACAGCATGCTTCAGTAGCTTAGTGTATATTTTACAGTGAGTTTGTGAATCTCTGAGGATTAATGTCCAATTCTTGAATGCATAGTCAGAATGATCTGGAATGGCAAGTTATTCACAATTGCTTTCTGACCTGAAGACTGAACAGTATTCATGGTAGAAGGAGCCAGTGCTTGAAGTTTGTCTCTTTAGAATCTGAATCAATATATACATTTGCTACTTCATACAAGTTTTTCTCCTCTCTCTTTTCTTTCTTTCTTTCTTTCTTTCTTTCTTTCTTTCTTTCTTTCTTTCTTTCTTTCTTTTTCTTTTCTTGACACAGAGTTCCACTGTGAAGTTCAGGCTGACCTTGAACTCCCTTTGTAGCCCAGGTTGGCCTCAAACTCACAAGAATCCTCCAGCCTCAGCTTTCTGAATGCTGGGAATACAAGCTATGAAAGTTTTTAGTGGTGCCCAAAGCAAGGTATCTTCACTGGTGTATCAGTCAGTTTACTAGAGAAACAGATATAATAAAAGATAGACAAATATATAAGAATTTACAGATTGGCTTATGATGGTCATCCAGAGTCATGTGTGGAAGAGTACAAAAGGTCATTCAGTGCACTGGGGTTCTCAAGGATCCAGTCAAAGGCCTGGAGCTCTGTATACTGTCCAAGCGAGTCCGTGCTAGGAGGCCAACTGGTCTGCACTGGAAGGCTGAAGGCTTGAAGCTGGAAGACAGAGTTTGCACTGAAAGCCAGTAGTCAACATCCAAGGTGAAAGTGAAGACTAGAGTTTCTCCAAAGGAAACAGAAGCAAGCCTTCTTTCTTCATTTCCCTTTTTAATTTTTCTTTTCGCTTTTATAGCATTCTGGTGATAATCCTCCATGGGGTGGGTCTTCCACACCTAGAACTATGCTGAGTCAATTTAGTTGGGTGTTGTTTACTCAAAGTGACACAATCAATCAACCATCACAATTGGCTCTGCCTTGGTAGTTGTAAATAAAGCTGAGTGTGAACATTGGTGTGTAGGGTTTTGGGTAGATATGTTTTCAATTCCTTTGTTAATAGCAAGGAGCACAATTACTGGATCATATGGTAAGAATATGTTTAGTTGTAAGAAACCACCAATGTGTCTTCTAAAGTGTCTATATCATTCTGCATTTCCATCAGCAATTAGAGTTCTTATTGTGCCACATTTTTGTCAGCGTTTGGTGACATTAGTGCAATTTTGCCATTCAAATAGGTGTGCAGTTGTATCACATTATTATTTTAATCTGCAATTCCTGAGAACATATGTGGATGTGCCCCTTATTGATAATTTTTACCATTAATGGATGTAGGAACCTGTAAAATTCTTTTTGAATGATGGTTTCCTCAAAAATTCATGTTGCTATCCCAGTGTTACAGTATTAAGAGGTGTAGCCTTGGAGAAGTGATTGAGTCTGGGCTCTCTCCCCAAGAATGAGATTAGCACCTTATAAAAGACCTTGAAGTTGAGGGGAGAGCCTATTTGCCTTTCCATTCCATGTGCCACATGAGGATACAGTTCCCTCCCTATGGAAGAGGCAGTAATAAGGCACCATTCTAGAAGGAGAGAGCAACGCTGCCCAGACACCAGTCCTGCTAGTGCCTTGATTGTGGACTCGGACCCAAGTATCAAGTAAATATGTGTTCTTTATAAATTATCAAGTCTCAGGTTTTTTTAAAAAAAAACACAAACAAAGATAGCATCTATTGATAGAATCATGTGCTTTTTCCTGTTTGGCCTGTGGACTTGATAGATTATGTAATTGATTTCCAAGTATTGAGCCAGCTTTGTATATCTGGGATAAATTCTACTTGGTAATGGTGAATATTTTTTTATACAAATTTTGGATTCAATTTGATAATATTTTGTAAGGATTTTTTGTTTGTTTTTAGAGACAGTGTCTTCCTATATATTCTGGGCTGCCCTTGAGAACCTGAAGTAGCCCAGGGTGGCCTTAAACTTGTGCCCTTCCTACTTCAGCCTCCTCAGTGCTGGGATTACAGACGTGCTATTATGCTCAGTTTATTGAAGATTTTTATATCTGTAGCCATAAAAGATCTAATCTGCAGTATTCTTATAATGTCTGATTTTGGTATTAAGGTAATTCTGGCTTCATGGAATAAGGAAGTATAGCCTCTGCTTTTTTGGTTATATCACAAAATCTAAAGCAAAATTATATGCAGTATGTAAATCTTTAATATGTCAATACTGCCCTCAGGGGCTAAAATTAAAAATGAATTAAGGAGAAAATAGAGAAGTGGAAGAAGATAAAGAGATTAGAAGTAAGGTTGAAAGACAAAGAGGGATCATGCTAAATCTGGGAAACTTGTATAGAAGACTGGAGGGAAAGAGAGATGAAAGATAAAAAGAATAGAACAGAACCACAACCACAAAGAGGCTAGAAACCATGTTCACAATCAGATAAAAACAAGATCAAATAATGGAGAAAAAAAAGAAAACAAAAAACAAAAACCACAGCAACAAAAAACAAATGAGAGTGTGAGCAAGAGAGACAGAGAGACATATACAGAGAGTGAAAGACAGAGAAAGAGAGAGAGGGAGAGAGAGAGAGAGAGAAAGGTCCACTTCTATGGTCATCTCTGCTTTCACTGGTAGACAACTGTGGAGACAGAGTCTCCATCCATGCCAATCTATTCCAGTAAGCCAGCAGTAGCTTTTTGGTGGGGTAGTGGATAATCTTAGTGAGCTGCACTTTCTGGCCAAGACCAGACTCATTGGACTCACTGCCACCTGAGCAACTTATGCAGGACTGGGCCCAGCTGGGAGCTGCTGGGTGGAGCCAGCAACAGTTCTGAGTTCTGAGCTCAGCTGGCTGTCTCTAGGATGGCTCCTAGCCAATCACTGTTTCCCATGGAAGGACAGATCCCTCCACATTTACCACCAGCCAGTGCAGTCCTCTAAGTCTGCTGCTCCCCTCCACTGCCAGATTTCTCTGTGGAGGCCTCCAGGGTTGCCAACCACCACTTGTGTGTCCACAAGTTCAAACCTCTCCTCTTATGCAATGAGTCCTGTCTTAGGGAGAAGGTGCCTCTGGCTACCTCCTCCTTCTTCATTGAAGTTTTTCTCTTCACTATCTCTGTGGGCTTCAATTCATGCTTCAGATTTCCTGGGTACAGGGGCCCACTTCCCTCCTTCTCTTCCTCATGTTGCTATATTGCAGTGTCTGGATGGTGACTCTCAGAGAGGCTGCTTCTCTGCTGCTTACTGCACCACCATCTTGGTCTCACTCCTAGTCTCTGCTTTTATCTTATAAAATAGAATAAAGAGCTGGCATAATTTATTTAAGTGTTTGGTAGAGTGAGGCATGGTGGCGCATACCTGTAATCCTGGCGTACTGGCAGGCTGAGGCAGAATGATTACAAGTTTATACCAAGCCTGGGAAACTTTGCAAAAATTTAGTGGCATCTCAAAAAATAAGAAAAGGATTGGGGAAGTAATTCAGTGCAAAGGCTCTAGTACTCCAAAAAGAGAGAAAAAAAGTAAAGAAGGAAGAAAGGAAGGAGAAGAGAGAGGAGAGACAGAGAGAGAGAGAGAAAAAAGCAAGTTTGTTTAGTAGAATTTACCAATAAAACTACCTGGTCCTGATGGTTTTTGTTTTAAGGTTATTAAGAATTCAATTTCTTTACTAGTTATAATTCTATTAGATTGTCTGTTTCTTTCTATGTGCTGGTTCATTTTTTTATACGTGAATCTGAGTCTTTCCATTCCATGTGCCCCATGAGGACCAAGCAATTGGTTCATTCCATCCAGGTTATCATATCTGTGAGCACATAACTGTGGATAGTATTTCAATGTTTATGGAACCCACAGTGACGGTCCCTCTTTAGTAAGATGCTGGTAAAATGCGTGTGGGGAGATGGCTAGCATTCTGTAGTCCTGTGATTATGAGCTTTTACTGAGCTTGTACTTTTGGACTGAGTTTCACACAGATTTCTACCCCTGCCCCTTCCCCACTCTTTTATGTGATACAGAGTTAGCTGAAGTTAGGTGTCTCCCTTCTCTTAGAACTGTGAGGCTCCAATAAACACCCATCAGGTTAGGCTCTGGTTAAATTGCTTCCCATGAAGGCAGGCCTTGTTAAAAAGTTCAGAATGAGCTGGATGTGGTGGTGCATGCCTATAATTCAGCACTGTGGGAAGCTGAGGGCAAGAGGAACATAGATTTTAGCCCAGCATGGGCAACTTAGTAATTTATCAAGACCCTGTCTTAAAATTAAAAAAAAAAAAGGAACTGGAGATATAGCTCAGTGTGAAGGCCGTCACACTGAGTTTAGTGTACAGATACTCACTGGTAAGGACATGGTAAGCTCCAGGAGGCAAAGCTCACAGAAGTGTGGGGGGCCCCATAATGACTGGGTCCCATAGAGGTTTTATCTCTCAGGCTTATCAACACCAAGTCTTAAATAATTCATCAATTAACAGTTCAGGCTGCCTTACTCAAGGACTATTTCCCATGGAGCTTTCACTCCAATAAGCTGTGATTCTCTGGATTTATCTGTAGTGTCTCCAATTGCAAAGGCAGCAGTTGCCCTGTGACCTCATTTCTCTCATGGATGGAGAATAGTTGTTGATGTTTTCATTTGGTTCAGCTTTCAACTTATGGTGAGGATAGAGTAGTGACGACTTCCGAAGTGCTTTCATGCAGAACACTAAGTCAGAGGTTTTCCTAAAGCCCCGGAAGTACAGGGCTCTGACAGCTTCCAGTTTGCTGAAACATGGAGGTGCAGGGTACGTATGTGCCCAGAGAGAGCCTGGGAGCTCCACAGCTCTTCCCACTTACCTTGCCCTTTGCATCTCTTCCACCTGGCTGTTCCTGAGTTGTCTCCTCTTATAATAAGTGAATGACTTAGTAAGTCAACTGTTTTCCTGAATTTTGTGAGCCATTCTAACGAATGACCGAATCTGATAATGGGTTGAAGAATCTCCAGGTTTATAGCTAATGGTCAGAAACACAGCAAAAAACTGGACTAGCAAGTGGTATCTCATGTGGCATGGAGCCCTTAACTAATGGAATCAAATGCTAATTCCAAGAATATGTGTTAAATTGGATTATACTTTATATACTTGTGAGGGAACGAAGAATTGAAGAGCTGCTTGAGATGTGTGTGTGTGCACGCACATGCATGTGTGTAAACCATACATCTGGTGTCAGAAGTGTTGTGAATGGTGTTAAAGCCATGAGATAGGGCACAAATCCTGGATAGTTCACCTAAAGTAAACTAAGAGTCAGTTTAAGTACGTTACCATACTAGAGGGCCCAAATAATTAACTTAAGCAAACTATCAGGGCCTAATGAAATGAAAGGAACAAAAAAGAAGTCCCTAAGCAAATGGGAGAGTCCTGGGGAAAGTAAAATGCACACAAAGCAGCTTGCTTTCTGGCTATCAGAGGCCCACCAGCAACCAGGGGCATCCCTGCCCTCTGTCATGTTCACCTATACCAAAAACTGTATAAAAAGTCACTGGGTTTAAACAGTTATGGTATCCATCTTATGGAACCTCTCTCTGATAAGTAGGGAGCTTTTCTTTTTATTCTTCCTAATAAACATGTCTCTGTCCATTCCCCACTGCTTGCTGTGTGCTGCTTCTTTGCCCCCAAACAACCCACAAGCTAGAGGGAGCCAGTCACAGTGTGAGTATAGAGAGAAAACCCAGTTTTTATTCCCCCTTTCTCCTCTAGAACTAGCAGGTAAGATGAGTGGGCAGAAAGCAGATGAGACATTATAGGAGGGCAAGCAGAGTCCTGCAGATGTCTCACTTTGGTGCCACAGGAAATGGCTTCCTTGTGACTTCTGAACTGGATTTATTGAAAGCCCACAGCAGTTCCTTCTGACCTTTTGTTCTCTCCTTGCTGTCCCTTCCAACAGCATTGTGAGGGTCCTTTCCCCTATATTAAGTCCTTCTTGCTTGTGTTGGGGCTCAAGACACACCACCCCAACTCGTGCCCATAGGAGACTGGAATGAGCCACTCCAAAGTATACTTCTTTGGCATATCTGAATATACTTCGTATTATTCTGAGAAACTGCAGACAGGAGCAGCTCTGAAAAACTGTCCTATTGTAGAAGAAATTTACATCTATACAAGAAATCTAGATTTGTATAAGTTACCTGTGTTAGGCAGAGGGCTGCTACAGGTAACTTATTACCCCAGAGCCTTTCATTTGCATGAAGACAATCTCTCACCCCCATAATTTATCCCCATCACACCCCAGGGCCCCAAGCCCCCATTCTTTTCTGTAGCTCAGGATGTCATATAAATTTCAGTCATTTTTTTATGTTCTTGCATGTGCTCATAATTAAAATTAATCTGTCTTATCTCAATTTCATTTGTAGCCCTGCCAAAGAACCTAGAAGCCATTTCCCTCCCCTGGCACTTGACACACCCACGGTAGATTAAACTTTCCTGGCAGAACCATGACTAAACTGAATGAGTCAAGTGCTAGGCATGCAATAATAAGTCACTATTACTCAGATCTACGTGAGCAGGAAAATTTAGAGGCACAGCTGTTTACTTTCTTACCTCATCACATTTTCTTTTTTCATCTTCCAATTGTTTAAGTAAGGCCTCTTGTTGCTGAGAACTGGTCATTTCCAATTGACTCTCTTTCTCCTGTAAGGTTCTCACTTGCCTTTGTAGTTCATTTACATTCTGATCAAGGAGTTTCCTGAAGACAGTTAATGTCCATTAAATCACACTGTGTATTGCCACGTTTTGCAAAGAAAGACCTAAAATTTGTTCACCATCATAGTTTTAAATTCAGGGAAGCAGGATATGTGTCCATAAAATAAAGAGAGTAACACAGGGAACCTCCTTTATGACAGAGCCTCTTCTTAGTTATCTCTCTCACTATCAAAACAACCCCATGATGGCAGGATTCAATAGGATACCCATTCTGGTTTGATTATTAACTGTCTTTTAAGTCCTATAATGTCTCCAATGTTTGGTTTTTATTGATAGTGCTATGTACCACTAAGTTTAATTATACTATGCCTGATAATATGGACAATTTTATTGAAAATAACAGGAGACATCATGGTGACAACCGTAGATCATCTAGTATTGTGTTTTATATGTCCTTCTATTCATTTCGTGTTTCTCTAGGAATTTGTATTATTGACTTGTTTTGGTTTGTTTTTCCCTCTAATACAGAAAGGCTAGGTATACATGTAGAGACTTATACATGTGTAGAACTTCTAGACAGTTTACGAGAATTGATTATAGTTATTGTTAAAAAAAAAGAGAGAAGAAAGGAAATTATTCTAAAGGATATAACTGCATGTATGCTTGAGTGTGTAGGATTGATGACAGTAATACGAAGTTTTATGTTGGATAGATGAACAGAGCTGATTGCAGTCTCACTGTTTAAATGTCTACTTTTTTATGCTTTACTTTTGTAACTTGAACAACTACTTCTAGGAGGAAAATATGTAATTGTCAACTAGTGATTTGTTACTGGTTTTTGTTTTTGTTTTTATTTATTTATTTATTTTTGAAATTTTGTGTTTCTATCCTCTTTCTGTTTCATTTTTTTCTCTAAATAAAAAAATTAAAAAAAAAACAGCCCCATGAGGAAGAAGTAATTTTCCTTATTTCTGAGATGAGGAAAATGTGGCCCAGAGAACAGCAAGAGAACAGCTAGGACAAGGTGGAAGTAGAGCTCTAATCCTGGATCCCATGTTCATTCTTTCTCACTGCTTTATATTCTGAGCCCTTGATCTTGTGGGTTCAAACTAGGATTGGCAGCTACAAATTCTGCTATTATTGAATCACGAATGAACCTACATTTGATGAAGTAATTTACCCCCTTTCCAAAACAGCACCATTAGCATTTTACTCCTTTAGCAGTGCATCTGTCTCTCTCTCTCTCCCTGTCTGTGTCTCTGTCTATCTCTCTGTCTCTCTCTTCCACTCTGTTTTTGAGACAAGGTCTCACTTTGTAGTTCAGGCTGGACTTGAACTCATGGTGATCCTTCTGCCTCAGCCTCCTGATTGCTGGAGTTACAGGTGTGCACCACAACACTCAGCTCTTAAGAATGGGTCTCATTAGACTGGTTTGTGGAAAGAGTTTCAGAGGAATTTTTGAGGATTTCAGACCAAAGTTCACTGAATTTAGGAGATTCATCTTGAAGAATATGATGATGATAATGAAGAATTAGTATTGGTGAGAAAAATTCTCACCTATATACTAGGTTAGTAACATACTATCATTGGACAAATAAATTTGCTTTCTCTAACTTTAATATTTTGGAAAACTGTTATGGTAGATACACTGTGTCAATTTGAGAAGTTCAGAAGTTTAATTAAGAAACTCAGCAGGGAGCCAGGTTCTCGCTTTGTAAATAGCCCCATTCTGTGCAAGAGGAGGGCAAGGAGATTTTGTGAGTGCTACACTGACCCTGGAGGTGGGGACAGGGTGGTTTATGTACAATATAAAGGAGGAAAAGAGACTTGCTTTTCCTCTTTTGCTCTGACTGCTTTTGCTGGCTGCTGTTTTGAAGTGTTGCCCTGTTGCCATGCCACCTTGACTTGGAGCCAACTGATTATAGCCTAAAACCTCCACAAACAGTGAGCTAAATAAATATTTCTTTTTTTCATTTTGGGTGTCAGGTATTTTGTCCAAGCAACAAGAGGAAAGTAAACAAGACAGAAACCAATAGATATTTTCAGAAGATTTATATCTGAGACATGGTTTTCTCTACTTCTACCTCTATCTCTAGTTCTTATGTCTCTTGATAGCCGCACAAGCTTGCTAAGCATTACTGTTGCTGGCTTTCTACCATTCACCATTGCAACATGTGTGAACTACAAAAGCACTTGCTCCAACCTGCCAAGCATGGAAAACAAAACGCTTTACTATTTCTCTTCTGCACAAATCTATCTCTTGTGGTACCCTCTAACCAGAAATTCCTTATCACCATCACCATCCCAACATTCCTTCTGTTATTTTTGTTTTATCTAATCTATTGTGTGTATATCTGAGCAATTTCCTGCTATTATTGCCTTCTTTTTGGTTCTATTTTTAGTTTCTGATTAAGGAACCACACTAAGATGTAAGCCTTGGAAGTTGAATACCGAAATTCAAAAGCAGGAAGTCCAAATTAAAACACCAGCTTACAAATTATGTTAGAAAATAGTTCACATATTATATAGTTTTAAAAATTAGAGTAATAGAAATTATCATTTGATATGACACCTGTTTTCCCTATTGACTGAGCTTCCTTGCCAAATTATTCTTTACATGGCAGTCAATGTTCCTTAAGTTTTGACCTAATTATCTTTCTCTCTCTT
This sequence comes from Hydrochoerus hydrochaeris, assembly GCA_004027455.1. Classification (NCBI taxonomy): domain Eukaryota; kingdom Metazoa; phylum Chordata; class Mammalia; order Rodentia; family Hydrochaeridae; genus Hydrochoerus; species Hydrochoerus hydrochaeris. The sequence continues at coordinate 20,585 of PVLA01014017.1, forward strand.
TCTCTCCCTCCCTCCTTCCTCTCCTCTCCCTTCCCCTTTTCTTACTCTTTCTTTGCCTCCCCATCCTTGTCTGCTTCTTTCTCTTCTCTTCTTCCTTCTCCTCTTCCTCCTCTTTCTTAGTCCTCTTCCAAGCTATACTATTTCCTCCTCATCTTCTTTTTTCTTTCTGCTTTCCTGCCTCCATTTCCTCTCCCTCCCTTCCTCACTCTGTTTCTCAGGCCTGGGTTGAAACTAGAGCTGTATGCATGCTAGCTAAGTACTCTATCACTGAGTTACATCCCCAGCCTTAATAAGACAGGGATTTGGTCTTATGCAATTGCAAGTGCTGATTTCATAATCTGTGTGACTGTCATTGTTGTGTCACATGCTGGAGCTTAAAGCCCATAGGACAATGAAAAAGTGAAGATGGATATAAAGTGGGAAGAACGGCAACAAGCCGGAATCCATGAGGATGGGTGGGAACCCATGCCAGCTCTCACTGCCTCCAACCTTGATCAAGTAGGTGTCCTGCAAGAGAAGCTGTCATCCCTGTCAAGGAACTCAGGAGACACCTGGCCCAGGAGAAGAAGTTGAAGGAGGATCTGGGGCAGATGGAGCTATCATAGGCCTGGATGTTGCCTCAATGCCAAGGTGAGTGGCAGACATGAGCAACATGTGTGAACTACAAAAGCACTTGCTCCAACCTGCCAAGCATGGAAAACAAAACGCTTTACTATTTCCCTTCTGCACAAATCTATCTCTTGTGGTACCCTCTAACCAGAAATTCCTTATTGAAGGAATTCTGAGAAACATGTTTATCTTAGCCAAGTTGATACATTAAAAAAAGTGTTATTGTAATATTTGATGCTATTATTACTATTGTTATCATCATCATCTTCAGTAATGTGAGAAGAGTTCATCTGGCTAGAACATGGGGATAAGGAAGTGGTAAGAAAATGAGATTAGAAAGGTAAGATAGGTTTGTGTCATGTAAAACCTAACAAACCACTTTAAGGACTTTGGATTTGTTCATGAGAGATACTGGTCTGTAGTTTCCTTCCCTCCCACCCCCATCTTTTTGAGACAGGATTTCACTATGCAGTTCAGACTGGCCTTGAATTGCAGTAATCCTCCTGCTTCAGCCTCCAGAGTGCTGGGACTACCAGCATGAGCCACCATACCTGGCTGCCTTTCTTGTGATATCTTTATTTTGTTTGGGTATTAGAGTAGTGCTTGCCTCAAAAACATTAGTTAGAAAGTATCCTCTTTCCAATTCTTCTAGAAGAAATTGTAAGAAGTTATACTCTTAAATGTTTGGTAGAATTCACCAGTGAAATCATCTGAGCCTGCTGCTTTAGTTTGGGAAGGCTATTAGCTATTAGGATTCGATTTTTTTCTTGAGATTGGGGTCTTGCCGTGTTTTTTAGACTGGTGTTAAGAAATCTCTCCTACTGCAGGCTTCTGGGACTACAGAGGTGTGCTACCATGCCAAACAGGATTCAATTACTTTAGTAGACACTAAGTAGGCCTATTATGATGATCTGTTTCTCTTAGTTTGTCTTTCAAGGCATTGTTCCATTTCATATAAGTTATCAAATTTGTAGTAATAGAATTGTCCTTTAATATCCTTTTGATTTCCATAGGATCAGTATATATAGACCCCCTTTCATTTCTGGAATTAATAATTTATATATTTTTGGTTAAGATAGAGTTTTACCAATTTTATTAGTCTTTTCAAAAAACATCTTTTGTTTTCATGGATTTTTCTGTATTATTTGTCTGTTCAATCTCATTGACTAGTACTCTCATTTTATTGTTTCTTTTCTTTTGTCTGCTTTAGAGTTATAATGCTTATCTTTTTCTAGTTTCCTAAGGTAGATATAAGCTTAGGTTATTGATTTTAGATTTTTTCCATTAATATATATTTAATAGTTAAAGTTTCCCTGCTTTCACTGTATTCTACAAATTTTATAAGGTTTTTTTTTTTTTTTTTTTGGTGCCGGGGATTGAACTCACGACTTGCGCTTACAAGGCAGGCACAAGTTGTATTTTCATTGTCATTTTAGTTCAAGATATTTTAAATTTCTCATGAATCATTCTTTGACTCATGTATTATGAAGAAGTATGCTGTCTCTGAATACTTGAGAGTTTCTTTCTTTTTTTGTTACCAGTTGATAGTTTCATAATACACTATTATTGTAAGCAATTGCACTGCATTCTGTTCCATAGTGTGATGGTTAATTTTGGTTGCTAATTTGACTAGCTTAAAGGGTGCCTAAACAATTGGGAAAAGTAGATGTCTGGGTGCTTTGAGATGTCTGCTCAGAAGACTGTTAAGTGGTCAGTGAGCTGAGTGGGGAGGATCTGCCCTGAATGTGGGCAGTACTATCCAACAGGCAGGGGCTAGATGGAACAAAAAGGCAGAACAGAGAAATTTGCTCTCCTACAGGCTTGGCTTTTTTGAGTGGGCCATTTTTTCTTACTGCTGTCACCCTGTGGCATCAAACTCTACGTTGTTCCACCTTTGCATATGGACTTGCAACAGCAGCTTTCCGGGGAGTCTCAGGACTTTGGCCTCAATCTGGGGCTGCATCCTTGGTGCCTCTTGTTCTGAGGCTTTTGGCTTCCAGGACTGAGCAGCGGCTGCTTTCCCCAGTTCTCCAGCCTGTAGATGGCCACTGTGGGACCACTTGGCCTCTGGTCGCATGAACCAATGCATTAAATCTCCTTTTATAATTAAGCATGTTCTATTGGTTCTATTTCTCTGGAGAAGCATAACACACTTATATATTCATAGACATAACACAATTTATGTAATATCTTCTATTTATGTTTTTGAGACAGTTTTACTATGTTTCCCAGAGTGACCTTGAGTTCTTGTGTTCAAGTGACCCTCCTGTCTCAGCCTCTTGAGTAGCTGAGACTACAGGTGCCCACCACTGTGCCTGGCCTAATACATCTTTCTTTCTTTTTTTTTTTTTTTTTTCTTTTTTCTGGTACCGGGGATTGAACTCACAACCTCACGCTTGTCAGGTAAGTGCTTGTGCTGCTGAGCTAAATCCCCAGCCCAATACATCTTTCAGACCTTTTTTTTTTTATTATGAGTAATGATCCAGTGAATATCTTGTATATGATACTTACTGTACACTAGAAAAAACTGTCTGGTAGGGGGAGTGACAAAAAAAATTCTTAAAATGGTAGGCTGGGTGTAATTCACGCAGAATCTAACAAGCCACAACACATGGTTTGGACTTCTCCTTAAGAGTAATGGGTAGCTATAGAAGGATTTTTAAGGAATTTGGGGTAGGGAGTATATGTGAGTCACTCTGAATTGCATACAAATAAGAGGCCTTGGTCACTGAAGACTAGGGTACCCAGGCATATGCTTTAAATAAGAATCATAATAGTAACCATACTTTTGGAAAAGAAAAAAAAAACAGATGATAGCTCTTATCTGGTAGCAGTTTGTTGATTAAAATATCTAAACTGGATGTGGTGCCACATGCCTGTAATCCCAATACTTGGAGGCTGAGGTAGAAAGATTGCTGAGAGCTCAATACCAGCCTGGGCTATATAGTGCTTTTAAGGCTGGCCTGAACTACGTAGCAAGACCTTGTCTCAAAAAATCAAAAAAGATGGCTATTTGAGAAGCATTAGTGGGTAAATACAAAACACTAACCTCACTATAGTCTGAATTTGTACCAATCATATCAGACAGAAAAAAAATCCCAGAATATCATATTTTGTAGGCAATCCAGACATTTGAGAAAATTTACCCATCCACCAGAAGTGTCCCAAAGCAAGAAGAAAAAAATCTCTAGGAATCCCACACACAGGTGGCCAGAGTCAACCAAAATAAATAAACAATTAGTTTGATTATACTAAGTGCTGAAGATAAGGAATGTGCAGGTGGGTTTACTTCAACAGAGACAGAACACACTAAATTAGTAAAGGACATAGGTCATGAGCTCAGTTTTGCTCAAAGCTATGCAACACTGAGCTAGCTCTCTGCTCCGCCTACCTCTTCTGTTGTTCTTCCTGATACTGCAGCTTTAACTTAGCTTCATTTTCTACTGCTTCATTGATCTTTTCCTCTAGTTGCTTCTGCCTCCAAGTACAAGTGTCTTTAAGACAGACGTTACGAGCGTGTTCTAATTTCTGCTGCAGATCCAAAATCTTGAATGAAAAAATTTACAAGCAAAATTTTAGGATTAGTGTGACCATTTTTTTTTAATTAGAGAAACAGCATATCACTGTCAAATATAGCATTACTTATATGCAAATCTGACCAAGTAAGAAGTATGGCTACTTTTTACTTTAAAATAAACTGCTTAATATTTGCTGTGTGTTAACACATTCATATAATTCAATGTTGACATATAAAAGAAGCTATTTAGTGAAAAGAATCCCTCCTCTCCTCATCCCATTTCTTCCTAGTTTTCTTCTACCAGATAGGTAATCTTCACTGTTCAGGTTTTTTAACCTTCCAGAGATTTTTTTCTACAAATATTTCTTCTAGAGTATTTTTTTTACAAATATTATGTAGTTATCCTCCATACACAAAAAAAATCTTATATAAATAATGACATGCTGTCTATGATTATATACTTTGTTTTTAAACATAACTACATGCTTAGTATTTTCTATACTATGTGTGCTCAGAGAGTTGTCTTCTCTTTTACAGTTGCTTACCACACTACTGTAAGGATATATCAACCTTTCTTAAACAGCCTCTTACTGAGGGACTTGATTCTAACCTTTTGCTATTATAAATAATGTCGGTAGGACAAATGATAAGATACAATTTTCTAGGGCAAAGACTGTTAGAATTATTTGTAAAGTTTCATTGAGTATCTCTTGAGATGTATAGCTGTACATCTCATAAGGATACTCAGTGAAGCTTCACTTGCATAACTACCTCCTAGACCAGGAAATAGAATACTTCTAGCACCACAGAGTATGTCTCTACCTGGTGTTAGACAATCTAAAACACAATGGCAATATTTCAAAATGCTTCATTTCATAAGCAAAATCCCTCTAAAAATTTACACAATTAAAAAAATCATACAAACAATCAATTCAAACAAGAGGAAAATAAGTCATTTACAGTTTGGATATGCCTATTCTTAGTTTATTCACCTCATAAAGATAACCACTATCCTATCTGCGCTGCTTACTTTAATTTTTCAGTATCAGGAATTGAACCCAAGGAGCACTGATCTACATCCCCAACTTTTTTTTATTTTGAGACAGGGTCTTAGCATGCTGCCCAGACTGGCTTCAAATTTGGTCTTAATGTTGGATTTTAAAAGTTTAACCTATATTGCTATTACTATCTTTTTTGGGGGGGATATCAGGGATCGAACTCACAACTTTGCGATTGCAAGGCAGATGCTTATGCTGCTGAGCTAAATCCCCGGCCCTGCTATTACTATCTTTTGTCTGTGTGTGTGTGTGTGTGTGTGTGTGTGTGTTTTGTACCAGGGATCGAACTCACGACCTTGCACTTGCCAGGCAGGTGCTTATTACTATCTTTTTTGATATCTATTTGATGTATATGGTTTGATCAAATGATTTGTGGTCTAAGATTTGATCTCAAAACTGCACATCAAATGTGTAGCTGTTGTGTGCTACTGCCACCTGGTGTTAGACAATCTAAAACACAAAGGCAGTATTTGAAAATGCTTCATTTCATAACCAAAATCCCTCTAAAGATTTACACAATTTATAAAATCATACAAACAACCAATCCAAACAAGAGGAAAATAAGTCATTTGCAGTTTGAAAATGTATAGCAGTTAGTTCCTTTCATTCATACCCAGCTTTAATGAAACTTACATTTTTAAGTTCATGCAGTTTTAAAAAAACATATAAGACTTTACTGGAATTGAAGGAACAGGCAAAATCAAACAACAAGAAAAAAATGGAGGAGAGTAAAAAAATTAGTATTCTCTCAGGTTTGTACTAGTTGTATCTAGTTCTTAAAATTCTTAGGGAAATAGAGTTTTGAGTGGTACATTTGGTACATGCTGTTGATTAAGCATGAGGATGCAGTAATTACCTTTCCCTCTGCCTCAGCAACTTTTGATTTCTCCTGAGCCAGCTTTTCCTGCAGGTAGCTCTGTGATTTAATGCTCTGAGCCTGCTTTAGACCTTCTAGCTCCAATTCCCTGATTTTCTGCTGACTATGCTTCCACTCAGCCGTGAGAGAGCAGCACATCTTTGTGTTGTCTAGCAGCTTCTGCTGGGCCTGCTTTAGTTCAAGTTTGATCTAGAGGAGGGGGATAAGAATGAGGAACATAAGCACAAAGCAAAGGGAAATGTGAGCCAGAATAAGGATCTTTCAGACACTGAACACAGCTGTTAGCCTCTCAAGCAGCCATGTGTTAATGAGGTTTGCCGAAGTTCATGAAGTCAGGGTGCAGCTGAACAAAGGAATTTTCTCAAGAGTTTCTATTTTTGCACAGCCTAAACATTTTTCCATCCTTTCTATAATTTAATTCAAGGTGGCTCTCATCTCTCGAAGTCAACATAACTGTTTATGCCAACAGCGACCCCACTGCCAAAATAAGCCCACTGTGCAAGAGACTTCAGAGTAGCACTCACTCCTCCATCTCAGAAAGTCCTCCTCTCCTAGCAGATGACACCAACCTCCCCTGGTTGTCACTTCCTTCTTTGTATCCTTCTAATTGCCAGAATTAAACCCTTGATTCTGCCCATATATCCAAGGTTGTCTTTCAGTCTTCTTGATTTTAATAAATGAAGCCACCACCCCAGCCTTTTGTGTGGGCCAGAAATCAGAAAGTCACCCTTGAGTGCTCCATTTCCATCATGGGCCAATTCCCATCACTTTACACACTATCCCATCTATCTCCACAACTACTTTGCCGCAATCTCTTAGTCATTTTTGCTAGCATCATAGTGATGGCAAACCTTTTAGAGACCAAGTAGCCAAAGTGCAACCCAAAACACGTTTATTTATCATAAAGTGCCAATACTGCAATTAATCCTGAATACCAAGGTTTTAGTTTAGAAAAAACAACCGTTGTCTAATGCTTGACTGCTGAGGCAGCTCGGCTGGCTTGCTGACAGAGTTCTGTGTGCCTGCTGGAGCACACATGCGTGGGTTCACCGTCATGGGTCTATACCACCATCCGCAGCCTGGACTGTGGAAAAACTTCCTCACCGGCCTTGTCATTTCCATTTTTATTCCCATCTAATCTATTCTTTGTGTTTCAGCCAAAACATTCTTTTAGAAACACAAATTGATTTTGATTCCTTTGCTTAAAATCTATCAGTGACCTCTTGTTACTCTTTGAACAAATTCCATCAGTTCACCCTGCCTTGTATGACCCAGCCTTTGCCTGTCTCCTTAAAAGCGTCTCATTATTTCCTCGTCTCCCACTGAACTCCTGTCATGCTGGTTTCTATTTAGTTTACAACATACTTCCATTTGCCACAAATGCTTTCTCTTTTTGTATGGTTGCCTGCCTGTTCTTTAGGTCTTAGCCCGAATGTCACTTTGCAAGTGACAATTTTCATTATCATTTAATCTGAAGATGGCACCTTGTTTGTGATATCACTGTTCCACACTACATTTATTTCATTCAATGAGTTTATCACAAGTTATAATTAAGCAAGCATTTATCTAGTCATTGCCCTTCTTCCTCAATTTAAATTCCAAGAGCAGGGACCATGTTTTTATTTACATCTCAATACTCCTGGCCTATCAAAGACATATTAGTGAGCAGGTGAATATGCCCAGGATCCTATGGAATAACAGGGCCTGATGAAAACGGGTACTAGGCAAGGAAGGCTGACAGATAAAAATGTTGAGGTGAATGGACTTTGTCTACATGGGAAATAGAAATCCATGGTTTTAAAGCTTTTTAGTTGAATTAATGGAGATTATAATTTTATATTATGTCTCTCCACGTGTCACTTCTATGTGTTAACCAATCAGTATCTACTGAGTGACTTTAAAAGTTATTAGTGTTCAACCTCTTGGGAGCACCAGTTTCTTTTTCATCTATAACGTGAAGATAATAACTACTCACCTCACAGGATAGCCATGCAGCTACATTAAGTAAGACAAAATAATTAAAGCACCAAGAATGGAGTCAGACACACAGGAAACACCTAATAAAAGTTAACTGTTATTTAAGTAACACTTGTAGAATATCTACTATATTTTAAGCATAGAACTAAGGTATTATCAATATTACTATTTTATATTTCTTAGGTTTCTACATCTATAAAGTGGCTGGGCTTTAGCAATGAAATACTGAATCTTAAATAGAGTTGGCAAGTGAGAAAAGAATATATTTAACAAGAGATGTATATAATTATAATATCAAATGAAATTAAAGACCTAAATACACACACACTTCATAAATTAGAGAATTCGCTAATTTAAATTCCTCCCCTGTTTACATAGATTCAATGTAATTCCAACTAAAATCCTAAAAACTTATAATTTTGAATATATAAATGAGTATATGTGGAGATGTTTGTGCAGGTTGACAAACTGATGATAAAATTTACATGGAACTTCAAAAGGCCAGGAATGGCCAAGATATCCTTGAACAAGAAAAACAAGGTGAAAAAAAAAAGGGCTGGGGATTTAGCTCAGCAGTGTAAGCGCCTGCCTTGCAAGTATGAGGTCATGAGTTCAATCTCCAGTACAAAAAAAATCTTCTTCATCAAATATCAATATTTATATGACTCTAAAGTAACCAGTATAATCAAGGTTGTGGGGAAACTTATAAGAGATAAAATGGACAAAATATCAATAAAACATACTTAATGTATATGATATTATTTAGGTATCAGACATCGAGAGGGAGATTTAAAAGAGGAAAAGAAAAACCTCTTTGTATCAAGATATCATTATTGTCCATATTTATTTCATTTTTAAAATGAGATCCATTTATCCCTGAGACGAAGGTGGGAAAACTTTTTTCCTAAAGGGCCAGGTATAGAATAGTTCAGACTTGTGGATCGTGTAGTCTGTCACAACTATTTAAATCTGCTATTGCAACATAAAAGCAGCCATAGATAACATGTGAACTAATAAACATGGCTGTATGACAATAAAACTTTATTTACAAAAACAGGAGGCAGGCAGGATCCTGTGTATAGGCCAAAGTTTTCTGACCCAGCACCATGCAGATGAGGACTGTTTCTTCTACCTACTGTTATCCTCAGTGTCTACAAGAGTCCCTGTGTGGCATATGCATGATACTCAGTTCTTATTCATTGAATATCAAATTCCAGAACCTTAGGGGCTCACAGAAACCAAGTCTTTATATATATTTAGAAGAATATAAAAATATTAAATCAATATAAAATACATTACCATTATAATTTACTATTTCAAACGTTTATACATATATGTGGAGGTCACTGAAATTTAGGTGATGATTGTGGATGATGATGTCAAAAGATTGAGTCATTTTAAAACCTTTTCTGAGCTGGGTGTGATAGCAAACACCTGTAATTCCAGCACTGTACTAGCCTGAGGCAGACGGACAATTTTGAATCCAGCCTGGGCAACTTAGGGACTTAGTAAGACCCTGTCGATCAATCAATGGCTAGAGTGGTAGCTCAGTATGAAAGTGATGGGCTCAATCCCCAGTACTGAACGCATTCTCTTTCTCTCTCTCTCTCTCTCTCTCTCTCTCTCTCTCTCTCTCTCCCTCTCTCTATCTCTCTCTCTCTATCTCTCTCTCTCTCTCTCTCACACACACACACACACACACACACACACACTCACAGCATACATATTTGTTCAACAGCAGAAAAATAATAAAGCCCTGGTTTCATTTAGGAGGGAAAAGCTAACAGAGGAAGTTGCCAAGTAGCTTATTGTCCACCTATCCATGGGTCCCATCGTGAATTATAACGTTGTGGAATTTATTGATTCATTTAACTTACTGGCCTGCTGAGACCCTTCAAAAAAGGCTGTGCTGCTGCTAGACTTACCTTAATGCTCTCTTCCTCAAGTAAGCTATTGTGCTGCTTTAAGTCCAAGTTTTTCCCTTTCTCATATCGAAGCTCTTTTTCAGCTGAGTTGCAAAGGATTTGGAGCCGACGCAAATTCTGGCGAAGCTGTTGCAGTTCCTCTTGCTGCTCATATTTTAGCTTTTCTCCAGATGATAGATACTGAAGCAAACATTTAAAAAGAGAAACATGTTTGAAAGAATATTAATAAAACATGAGTTTAAGCTGTGAGAACTTGTCAGAATGTTTTACACATAAATGTTTTTGGAGTTAGCTTACCTATAACAAATTTACATTTATGGCTGGCTGCTTATATTTAAGTCATTTACCAACTGTTAGGTTAAATTGACAACACCAGGAAAATTATGGGAACAAATGTAGCAAGGTATACACACTTTACCTTATTTTTCCATGTCAGGAAGGGCAATAGAAGCATGGAAATTTTAAAGCAAAACATTCCTTAGTGGGGATCTTGGAGTCAATGTGTGAACTTGAGTGTGTAGCATGTGTGTATGTGTACGTGTGCAGTGTACATGTATACACATGCAAGTGTGTTAACTGGCAAAAAAAAATTTAGAGAGAGAGAGTTTCAGTTTTCAGCCTTCTCCCTCAGTTTCCTTTTGACACTTGATGATTTTTCTTCAGTTCCCACTAAAGAGCAGCACACATTTTAAAGGCTGAATAGTATTCCATTGTTTTATAGTACATATATTTTATTTTCTGTATCCATTCATCTGTTGATAAACACTTAGGTTGAGTCTATAACTGTAAATGATGCTCCAATCTAATGGGAGTCAGTTGATATCTCAGTGTTTTTGATTTATATTTCTCTGGTAATTAGTGGTGTTGAACATTTTTTCATATACTTGTTGGGCTTTTGAATGTCTTCTCTTGAAAATGTGTATTTGGGTCCTTTGACCATTTAAAAAATTTTTTTTTATTTTAAAGAGAACAAAACAAAGCAGAATAAAGCCAATCAAAACAAAGCAGTGAAAGTGGTATAGGACTTCAAAACAGGATAATGGAAAATCAACAATGGCTGCCATAATCTATCTTGCTATCTTCACAGTAGCTGTCCATACCATCAGACACAGCAAAATCAAACAAAACAAAACAATAAATTGGAACAAAACAAAACAGTGAGAACAATACTGCACATTGTTATCTTCAAAATAGTTGCTCAGGTTACCAGATGCAGTGATAAAACAAAACAGTAAAATGGGATAAAACATTGGATTTCAAAAACAAGACAGGAGCAGCTGACATAGTACATACTACCATCCTCCAAGTAGATGCCCTGACCACCAGCTCCAGGCCTACAGTCAACCAAACAGCACAAACATGAAGCTATTCCCTTCCCTTCAGTTGCTATCATCTCACTCTGAGTCCCCTGAATCAGCGGGGTACAGGGGTGGGGGAATGGTCTTCTGGTTTTTCAGCCTGTGCATCAGCTGGCTCAGAGGAAGGCGTGGTTTCTCTTCTGGTTGAGGCTCTTACCCATCAGCATAGTGAAGCCTGCATCACGGCAGAGCAGGGCGTAGTTTCTCTTCTGGCTGAGGCTCTTTCTGAGTCACATGGCAGAGTCTGCTTTACGGGAAGGCCCCTTTGACCATTTTTAAATTGAGTTGTTTTCTTGCTATTGGGTGGTTTGAGCTCCTTGTTTTGGATATCAGTTCTAACCAATGTATGTTTGGAAATATCCTCCCCAAATCTGTAGGTTGTCTCTCCACTGTGCTGTTTCCTTTGGTAGGCAGGTTTTTACTATGATATAATTCTACTTGTCAAATTTTGCTTTTTTGTTTTTATGTTGTTTGTTTTACTTTGTTTTGTTCATTTGTTTGAGACAGGGTCTCACCATGTGGTCCAGGCTGGCCTTGAACTTGCAGTGACAGTCCTGCGTCAGCCTCCTGAGTGTTGGGATTACGGGTGTGTGCACATCTAACAAATTATTGCTTTCCTTATATGTACTTTAGGTGTAGAAGCCAAGAAATTTTTGCCAAGACCCATGTCTGCCGGAGTCCAGCTGCGGCAGGGCTCAGGGGTCCCAAAGGTGGTCAGGGAGTTGGCGAGTGAGAGACAGAAGACACTGCACACCCGTCTGTGAGTGAATCTGAATCTATTTTATTTTTTAGAAGCTGGAGTATATATTTGCTAACTTTTTTCACCTTTGTAACACTTTAATCTTGTTACTTAATTAGCTTGGAAAATGTAAGCCGACACACCTGGATGCCCACAGGAGGGAGAGATGGAGCGGCAGCTGTGAAGCTATCATGCCGCTCCCTACATTTTTTCCCTTATCACTTATGGGAGTATGGCAGGCCCTGTGAGGATAGCGCCTGTCTTGGGTCAAGGACTCTTCATAAGAACCCAACCAGGCCTTGCCCGTCATGGGCCTGCAGGACAGCAATTGGTCCTGTGCCTGTCTTAGGCGGCTGGTGGCATAACATATGTGTCCTAGTTGCCCATCTCTGGCTGCCTGTCCAGTGTCTCAGGGCAGTTGTCTCACAGGAATTTTGTAAATCCTCCCCCATGAGCTCTTTCATTTAAAGCTTTTGTATAAACTCTCTCATACTACTCACAGAAGGTAAAATTTCACAATTAGTTTTCACAAAGTTATCTAGAGGGTTTCT
>PVLA01014018.1:0-33205 GCA_004027455.1 Hydrochoerus hydrochaeris
CTTCTTCTTCTTCTTCTTCTTCTTCTTCTTCTTCTTCTTCTTCTTCTTCTTCTTCTTCTTCTCTATCTTGCCTTAGTGCTTAAAAACCTCACCCATTTCTTTTAGATGGGGGTGAGTCAGATCTTTCCCATCTATTGCAATGATACTAAGCCATGTCTTCTTTGTCTAGTAGAGTTTTTCTCTGACAGTATCACAGCACCATTATTTTCTAACTTGGTTCTTGGGTAGCAGCTTTGGAATGGGAGCTTAGACAATGAAGAAAATCAGTGACTCTTGGCACCCCTCTGCTCCCCCTTTCTGGACCTTCTCCCTGTGTGACTATTGCCTTTTGGGCTGTCTCATAAGGTCCGAGTCCAGAGCCATTTTTATCCTTCCTATTTGGTCTATATAGCGTCCACTGTAAGATAAAGGATGCAGTAAAGCCACTTCTCAGAGGGTTTTGGAAACATCTCATCCTGACTTACTTACTGTACTTCCAGGAGAAATTCCATTTCCTCACTTCCCTATTCCATAGGGAATTTCGTTAACCCAAAAGAATTTTTTTTAACTGTGGAATTTTGTCTCTAATTCTAACCTCAGAGAAGAGGCATTATCAAACTTTGTGTTTCCCAGAAACTTGGACTTAACTGAGCAAGTTGCAACCTGGCTAACCTACTCAGGCTTTGAAGAGCAGAAACGAACAGAGAACATATTTTCTCTGGGAAATTAGAGAAATAAAAAAGAAGAGGACAGGTCTGCTGTGAAACAGAGAATGGCAAATCTAAATTATGTGGACAAATGAAATAATGACTCATTGCTTCTTTTCTGAAGGGGACCTTGGGAGCAAATGCCAGCTCCTTAAATCTTGCACTTTCATGCATGAAATAATGCCAGTGATATATGATGTGGAAACTCAACCACAGAGAAGTGCTTCCAACCCTCTCCCTAGAAGTAGGCTGGGCACGTACTGAGCCAGGAGTCAACCTTTTCAATCTGCAGGGAGCAACCAAGATCATGACCTACATCCAAGGCAAGAGCAAAGGTTTGGCTTGAATCAAAGGAAAGTGCTGCGAGATAGGCAGCCTCTTGCTTTATTGAACAGAGAGGCCGGGGCTGGAAATTGGATCCCAGGTTAGAGGAACAGAGATTTTTGATACATTTCTAAAAGCTTGGGCTTGACTTCCTGGAGTTATTGCATGTGTCTTTGTACATGTGTGAGAGAGAATCCTGTGTGTGACTTTACCATGTGCCTTGCTTCAAGGCTTCTAAGTGCTGGGGCTGTGTCCTTCCCATAAAACAGGCTTTTCCACAGCAGCCCGTAGAGCATGGGCCTTTTGTGCTCAGGGAAATATGGAGACTTTGAAAGAGAGCTGTCTCTCTCACTCAAGCCTCCCTGGGCTTCTGCACAGAGCAGGTGTCCCAGCCACTTTGTCCTGTGCTGTTAGGGGCGAGCAGTATGCAGTCCAGAGGGGCAGAAGGAGCAACAGTCCTGGCTGTTGGACAGAATCACATTATTATATGATTTCCCAGGTACTTTTGCCAAATTGTGTTCCCCGACAGAAGAGTTAAGCTTTTAATTTTGCAGGGACCTGGGGCTGGAGGAGAGTAGCGGGGGATTGGAGTAGGGGCTTAGAAGGACAACAGGGGATATGGGACAGTGCAGCTGCGCTCACCACATGCTAAGCAGGCTAAGCGGTCCTCCCTGCTTTTTCCTGCTCTTCCTAACCACTCTTTTTGTGGGTGTGGGAAGTGTCAAGGAGATGGATCACGTCACCGGCCTCCTCTTGCTGAATGTGTATGTTACTGTGTTTTGGTGGTGAACTGGCCAGAGACACGACTTTTATCACCTTCAAAAATGTGGCCTTGGAGTCCGGGCAAGAGATCTGTGGTTGACAGCAGTGACAATGGTCCCTTCAGAAAGGACAGGGTGAGTCTGCCTCATTTCCACAGAAAGCCGGTGAGGCCGAGCAATGCACACCCTCTCCCTGGCCCTCTCTATTAGCTTTCTCTCTGCGAGGAGCTGAGAGCGAAAATTGAATCCGCTGTGTATAGGAACTGAAACCTGTGTTTGCCGTAAGACACGTAATGTGCTCAAATGGAAAACTCCCCGTAGTGTCAACTTGATTTAACAAAATGCAGGAAGGGGCTGCTCTGGTGAGACTGCATCCATGGGGTGTCAGGACTGGTTACACTCAAAGGCTCTGACTCAGAAAAGCCTGGGGTCCCAGCTCTGATATTTTCATGGATGACTGACTAATCCCAGAAATTACCTCACTTTTCTAAGATACGATTTCTTCAGTTTAAAATGTGGGGAGCGCATGAGTAATACACAAAAATATTTACCCCTTCTGTGGCATGTAATGTATCCTAAAGCAAATGTACTATTGTTATTATTACTATTTCATGTCTTTCAGATTAAGAGCCTTAGGCAAATTATACTACTCTTCACCCTTAATTTCCAGATCTATACCATGGAACTCATGCTAGGCTCTACCTTTTAGCCTATTAGAAAGATTCAAGAAGGTGATATGTACAGTTAGTTCACGATACTGCCTCAGCCAAAGCAGTTCATCAACAAATGTGAGTGTTGAGATGGGGAGATTTATTTATTTATTTACTATGTACTAAAGATTGAACCCAGGGCTTTTGCACTGATTTACATTCCCGGTCTTTTTTATTTTAATTTTTTAAAAATTTTGAGACAACGTCTCACTCCCTCGCTGGCTCGCACCGGCTGGTATTGAGTGAGCAGTCCCCTTCCTCGGGCTCCGGGAGTGCTGGGACACAGGCCAGGGCCACCAAGCCGGGCTTGTTTTGTTTTAGTGATCTCAGTAAGTGGTGAGGCGGGTGATCCCAGCCCGCCTTGTAGAGCAGGCAATGGAACCCTGGAAGGCTTCAACAATCCCCCAGTCCTTCGCCTCCTGGATGTCAGTGCCGGAGTTTAAACTGATCTACTTCACTTCGAATTCTACTCTAGATGAAGGGGACAAGAGTCCTGGTGGTCAGAATTCTATGCTCTGCTGGGAGGACTGCCAAATGTGTCCGGGAAGATAGTGAGGGATATTGTGCTACCCAGAGAGGGTGTGCAGGACAGTGTGTGTGTGTGTGTGTGTGTGTGTGTGTGTGTGTGTGTGTCTCGTCCTGCCTGGGGAGAGCCAGCAGGTACACTGTCCTGGGTTTCCCTCGGCCCACTACAGTGATATTAACATTGACTTCCAGGACAGCACTGTGGAAATGAACTTAATATTTCTCCAGATGAGAAAAGTTGCCCTTAGGGAAGAAAAACCTGGTTGGGTTTTGATATTCAATTTCCAAGTACTTTAGCTTGTATGAGAACTCTAAAGATGACTTTCTAACCCACTTTCCTGCTACGTCTTGGCCCCCCCTTCTCACCCGCATCCTGTCTGTGCAGGTGGCTGCTTATGTGCAGGTCAGGGAATCTGGAAGACACATCCCCTACTCTCTGCCTCTCTGGGAAAGCAGAGATGGACAGCTGCAAAGTCAGAGAAAATGAGTGACTGAATAAGGACATGGCATATGCCTGTTTTCCTCACCTTAATTCAGGGCCAGCAGATTTAATAGAAATGTATTACATTTAAAAAGAATAAAAAACACAAAGTAACACAATTCAGTAACTCTTGTACAAGCAGTTTGGAAGATAAGCTCAGATTTGATGCAAAGTAAACACACAGTCTCTCCGCTTGACTTTGGTTTAATATTTGCAATTACTCATCCTTCTGAGCTTGTAGTCCTGGCACCTTTGCCTGTGGGAGATTGTAGGAAAATTCCTAAATGCTATTTTCTGAGTAAATTTCAGTAAATTATGAGCAGAGTTAGGTTGGGAGGTATTCCATCGAAGTCATGCTGTGGTCATTTTTTGCTTTTTATCAGCAAAAGACCTGGCTCAAACTCTCAGGGAAGAAATAGGCTCCTTTGCACATTTCACCCATGAGAACCTTCTCCTGAATCCAGCTTTGTTTAAAGCAGTTGGCATACAGACTAGAGCTGTCCTGTTTGGATGGAGGAGAGGCTGGCCCTTGAGTATACCAGTTCAGCGGAACTGGGAATTCAGTCTAAACATCCTTTTCTGTGTCGGGACTTAACTGTACCTGTGCAAGGATAGCAGCTGCCTCAGACTTGCTCCCTTGTGCATTTTTCTCTGCAGGATGGCTGTGAGCCCCTCCAGGGAAGACGCACTCTATCATAATCAACCTTCTGGCACCTGCAAGCTGCTCCAGGGGTAAGATCGCTTTGCAAGTTAAGAAGTGAAGTTCTACGAGAGGGAGTTGGTTTTGATGCTAGTTCTGCAGCTGCTCCTTGACCTTTGCCAAATTCTCTAACTCTTTGAAACATCAATTTCTTCATCCATAGAATCAAATAAATGCTTATCTCAAAGGGCAGGTGTCTGGATTAACTGTGACATAGACTGTTCTGGCTGCAACACCCAAAGCCTTATATCCCTTTTCTAAGCATTGGCCATTACTGTGGCCAAAATATCATTGTTATTCTTATGTTCAAAAGTCACAGACTCGGAGAATGGGAAATAGGCATATATCACAGTGAACCATATTCCACTGTTTTACCATCTTTCCTTTTGGAATAGGAATATTCTGCATTTGAACAATATTGGTAATGATTTCTTTGGACAGTGGGTTTCTAGAATTTTCCATTTGACTTCCTATATATTTACTTGCTAATTTATTTACTGTCCATCTTCCTCTACTAGCAAGTTGAGCCTTAGGTTCTTCCCTGAACAGGACCTAACTCACAGGGGTGAATTAATGACTCCGGGATGACAAATGTCTCTAGGGCTTTATGTTTTCTAGATTCAGACACCAGAAAAGAAAATATTTTGTGGGTTTCAGATTCAAAATTTCTAGGGTGGCGATGCGACTCGGCTGTCAGTACCTGCTTACTGAGCACAACGCCCTGGATTCAACGCCTGCTACCATGAAAATGTAAAAGGCAAAAACAATCCCCAGAAAGGTGTTTGGATCAAATGCCCATAAAACAATTCCCCTGCAATGTCCCCAACCTGTTCCTCTTGAATGTGGCATCGAAAGAGGGAGAAACAGTCTCAAACAAAAAAGGCAGCCCTGAGCAGATAAAATGAGATGCTGAAGAAAAATTTATACAGCCTCTTTCTCCAAGGAGTTTACCTGTAGCAATTTCATCTTTTTCTCTCTAGTTTTGACGTTAGGAAGGGCAGGCCATCTTGACCCAGAAAAGCCCTTTCTACATTTATCTGAAAGAAGATCACCTTCATCTTATGCTACAATCAGGCAGCAAGTGTTTACTGAGTAATGATTGCCTGCAAGCGGCATGCAGTAAGTATGCTGTGATGTAGAGAGATAGACATGCAAAGTGGAGAAGGATTCGGGAGTCATTTACATCCTGGTGAGAGAGAAGTGCTGAAAGCCAATGAGCTCTCAGAGAAAGATAGGTGGAGAAGGGAGAGCATAGAATGCACAGTCTCAGGCGATTCCTCCACAGAAGGAGAGAGAGTGGAGACACTGCGCCAGCTGGAGCTGAGTGAGGACCAACTTCTGAGAGCCCTGGCCAAAGGGAGAGACCGAACAAGAAGGAGGTCCCCTACAGCGGTCTCTGTAAAGAAGACTGGCAAATCTAGACGCATGTGCAGCCCCAGGACACAGGTCCTTGTTTTACCGGAATTTACTTTCTCACTCTCTAGCACAAGCTCTGTTTCCTACACCACTGCAGGTAGCTGTTAATAAAATTCCAGTGTGTAATGTGCCCATTGCAGCTGCTGGCATTGACAAAGGACTGATTTCCACTTCTCTGTCCTCCAAATGGGAAGGACAAATGGTGTAGTGTTGCCTACTGTTAGCTATCTTACCACGCCTCTGTAGGGTAACTTCAGCACCTTGTGAAATCCATAGATACAACAATTCTAGGAGAACAGGGTGTCCTCAGGGCTATCTCAGCACCAGAATTCTTGTAGCATATGAGCTAACTTGATAGACATTTTAAAAATGATTGACAATTAACAATAGCTGGAGGTTTTAAAGCATTTCATACGTTCTCTGAATACAATACTACAACTTCTTTTTCTTAGCAGGCTCACAGTTCATCCAGGGCAGAAGGAAAGATCATTTTAAAAATAAACTTTCAAGGGAAATTTGTTGAACATGATCATCCAGGTTAAGTCACATGTTTGTTTAGTAACTGAGTCGCAGGTTCTGTACCTGGCCCAACTCTGTGAGACTTCCCAGGGGTTCACGGAGAATTTGCTCATCCGCCAGGCATGTGTCAAGCACCTACAATGGGAAAGTCACACCTTGGCACTCAAGGAAGTTAAAAACCAAGGAAGAAAGATAACACGGGCACGTAGATGGCTACCACACAAGGCAGCGGGTGGCACTTACCACCGAGCCGGCATCTCGCTCAGCATGACGCAAATTAGTATTTTTGAATGAATACTGAAATGGAAGATACTGAGTGGAAAGTGCAGGTGATTTCTAAGGAGAGATTTCATTAAATGACAGCCCGTGCCTTTCTGCTGGGTTTGGAGTTGGAGAGGACATGCAGGGCTTGGGCACGTAGAGCTGAAGAGGAAAGAACATCACACATTCAGGGCAGCACTGTGGTGAGAGCCTGAGACATGGGTGTGGCTTTGTGGGCCCCCCCGCAGCGGAAAGCTGCTAGCTTGATGAGTTAAAGGAATTTAGAAATTCCTGTCATTTACCATGGCTAAACACAGTGTGTTGGGAACTTGTCTCTTGCTCGTAAAACAGATAATGAGATCTCTCTGGACCTCAAAATAAGTCCTACAGAGATAAGTCCCACTATCACACTGCACTAAAGTCTTCTGCATATATGGACTCTTCCGTGTGTTCAATATATTCGCGTGTCTTTTACTGCAACCGTAATCTAAGGTAAAATAGAGACAATCAATCAATGGCATTCAAAAGAAACTTATATGAAAAGGACAGTGGTGTCTCTAGTTAAACGTAAAACATTCTTATGGGAAAGCCTTCAGCAAATATAAATTGTGCATTTTACACAAAATGGTGCATGGTATCTTTTGGACAGTTTACTGAAACCTTTTGAAATTAAGAAAATAGTGTCTGTTAAAAAAAGTTTTCATGGTTTTTTAATACTGCAACGATGTGTAAGACAAATAATCCACTTTTGTTCTTTCCCTTGTGTTTCAAACAAAGTGAATAAAAATAAGGACCTCTTCAAGCACCTGTTGCTTGAATACTCAGTGATGGAAGCTAAGTTTGGAGGGTCTGACTCTGGGCACAGATTTCAACATTGTGGTGTTCTATAGCCTCTGTGTTTATGGTGTGCTTGAAGCTTAGATACTAGTTGACATTTGTAGAGGAAGATAGAAATATTCATGACTGACACAGGTATTTCATTTGAGTAAACCAAGCCTAACCTCATATTTTTTCCATTGCCCTACTTCATTATAGACCAACCATCTGGATTTTGTAGCTTGGGCTATTGATTATTTTTTGTAGTATTTAATTATGTTACATTCTGTTTGAAACAAATGAGGGGCATAAAAAATAAGAAAATAAATACATATTTAAATGTGTCTGGATGGGATATCAAACTAGTTTAAACATAAGAGGCCACCGCACTGCATCTGACACAAAGAATTGATCTTATTGCTTGCTGAAAAAGAGGAGTGGTCCTGTGGAGAACACTCAGAACAGCAGGTCTCATCCTGAGCAAGGGCTCAGGAATTGTGGAATTCAGGGACTGGCAGAATATCAAAACCAGAAATATTTACATATTGGTTGACCGTTAGCTGTGAAAACATGGTTACTTAAAAATCATTGTTACTCATTGGCTGATTTTCAGAAATATTGGGCAACCATTGATTGGCTGGCTTTCAGAAGCATGGTCAATCATCTGAAGTTGTCATTGATCATCTAGGATGGATTTAAACTTGGTTCTGGCAGGTTCTTTCTGCAAAGGTTAAAGAGAATAAGTACTTTCCTGTGAGAACAGGAAATTTCATTGTCACTAGAAACCATTGCTATCATTTGCTTTGTCTAAAATTTGAAACTCTGGTCTGAGCCTTTTTAAAAATCCACATTGAGGAATATAGTGAGAAAAAGATAAAATTTCTTTTACAAGATAAAGTATGGAAAAAATACCAAATATTAAAATAGGCTGTCAGAAATGTTGACAGGTGAAGATAACAAGTGACATATGAATTGTTAACTTTTGAATTAAAATTTTCTCTCTCTGGGTATATTACAGTCTGCAGTGGTCTAAGTTTGACTATCTATTTGCGTTGCCTTTCAGATTACACAGAACACATTCATTTACTTCAGATCTTTTGCAGAAAATGGACACTATAAATTGAATTAGTTTGATAAATTATTTTGGGGAGAAAAAGGCAGAGAAAAGTGTCAGGTTGAAATAATGATTACTTTTCCTTCTCCTTTGCAAAAAAGCTGTCTATCCCAAGATCCTGGTTTTTCAGGTGCTTTGTACAAATGAAATGTTAGAACGGAGGCCACTGTTGATGGGTGAGATCAGGAAGTGTGAGGAGAGGAAAAAATAGTTTGAGAGTGAGCGAAAAGGGTCTTTAAAAATGCATTTGCTTCTTCAAGAACCAGTCTGAATTAAACATTCAGGTTTTCTATGTGCGCCACAATAAGCATTCATCTCATGGTCCCTTATTTTATATCAGTGGAAAGTTGTTGTCATAGTCCATGCTGAAGATGATTAAACGTTGTTAGCTTTTTAAATACCTATAATTGCTAAAAGTCCCCTGGTTGCCCTCTGCAGAACCAGAGCCTGCTTAAAGAAGAGAACAAATACAACCTGTCATTTTACAAAAAAAGTGAGGTTTGGAAACATCAAAAGTGCTTTTTTGGCACAGAAGAGGTGATGGGGGAGACTCCTGGGGCGAGGGGGGCTATCTTAGTTACTTTTGATTCCTTGCTGAGACAAGATACTTGATACCCAGAGTGAAAGGTTTATTTGTCACAGTCTGGAGAGGTTTTAGTCCATAATTAGCTGGCTCCATGGCCGGGTGGCATGGCAGGCAGGCAGGACAGAGGAGAAATGATTCATGGTGGGCAGAAGATAGCAAGGCAACAAGAGGTCTAGCAGCCTTTTTTCTTGCCCTTTTATACTCTATCTAGGCTACTGGATTTAGGGTGGTGCAAAACCAACAGATGAATCAATCATATACCCTTTATCCTAGCACTGGACACTCGAAATTCAGACCCCTATGAAAAACCTCATGGTGCGTGAGGCTTGGGGGGGATATCCAGACACAAGTCATGATGGGGATTTAGCACAGTTGCCAAGATCAGAGTGAAATGGGTCAATGGGAAAAGAAAGGAGACGAGCCTGGCATTGTCCCTCCGAGGCTGTGTTGGAACACCATTTTTCTCTCTGACCTGATGCAGTGAGACAGAAATGAGATGGGATGAGACAAGAAGGAACCTTTGCTTGCAGACTCTCTCCTGCTGCTGGAACCACAGCTTGGATTCCTTTTCAGCATGTATGGTCATTCTATTTAACATGTTCTCACTTAATTGCATGCACTGTGTCCTGTTATGTTCTCTCACTGTTTCAGGTGTGTCCAAGTCAAATTTCTCAGAGGACAAAACTGCACGCTGCACTCTTGGTTCCTCATGGCAGGGCTGAGAGGACAGTGGAGCAAGCTCTCCTTTCAGACTTGATTGGCTGATTGATTAAAATTGAAATAAACAGCTCAGGTGATTAGTTGGTCCACTGGTCAGCAGACTGGGAAACATGCTTTTCATAACTGTTGCCAGGTGGATCTGAGAAAAGGGTTGCCTCGTCTCCCCAGGCCTCCGTGTGCCATACGGTGACTGAACTTTGACAACACTTGCATTGCCCTGGAGGCCCAGGAGTTCCGGGGGCTGGGACTCCAACCTGCTGTCTGCAAAGCGTTGGAAGCACACTGCGGAGAAGCGGTGCGTACAGCTTTGTGTGTGGAATTTTAATGCCTGGGAAAAGTCAGTATGAGGTATACTTCTTGTCCTGCATTTAAATTCTTTATTTTTAACAGTGAAATGGTGAGAGCATCTTGAGAAATGTTTTACTATTTTACTTCTGGGTTCCAAATTATGCACTGCCTGGATTTGTGTACCCCTTGGATGATGAGAGAACATCACAGCCTGGAAGATAACAATAACTCCTGAATAAGGTGAGAAAGTCATTTATCTTTGTGTTTCCACTCTGCCAGCAAGCGTCTGAAAATTACAAACATTCCTATTTGAATAAATATTTTGGTAAGATATGTTCATTTGAATTTCTGCCCTCAATAACTTAGATTGTGATGGGAAGAAAGGAAAGGGAAGAAATAGTTTTTATTAAGAATTTCAACTGCATTTCTGAAAGTGCTGTTCCCATTAGAATATGCTTTTTCCCATTGATACATCCCCTTTTTCTGAACAGGCTTGACTTGAGCTCTGAGGTGCCCTGCTCCAGAGAAGTGTGTGGTGGGGGACGACAGAGGAAGATGGAGATATTTCTCACCCTCCTCACGCATTTATCACTTCCTCTCTGCCAGGGCTGCCAATTAAGATGTAGCTTTTGCTACCTCGAAGACTTTTTATTTCCTCCTGTGGAGTTTGAAAGGTAGATCCTAGAGCATGGAAACACAGTTCTGTTCCATGCACCCTTGATACAAAATGCTCACCTTCGCAATTAAGGCATGAGCCAGGTTGCTAATGATAGCACTTCTTGATTTCCCATATGGGTGACCAGGAGCAAGTTGGAGTAGGAACTCTCCTCCAGACTGTGAGCAGTGTTTAAACTAATGCCAAAACCAAAACCAAAACAAAAAATGGAATCAAACAAAAACAAAAACAACAGTGTCATGATAGGGAAAATCGACCAAGAGTCACTGGGTACCTCCTGAACTTGGTCCTGTTTGCAGTGGGAAATACAGAGTTCTAGTTTCTGGTTTGGGGAAGCTCACAGAAGACCTAAGAAGACCAATTAAAAGCACTACAGGGTGAAAAACTTTTATGTCCAAAGTAAGCCAGATTTAGCTGGATTGTACAGTTTTCAAGGAAGTAGATATAAATTCCAGGTATATTTCCCTTTACCTGAGAACATAATAAAACAGTATAGGGTACCCAGAATATAACTGGGTTATTGGATTGGCATTGTATCTCCTACTCCTAGGTACTCTTCCCCAGCTCACATTTCCTTGGCTGTTCCAGTGAGCTTACACACTTAGCTTCTTTTTGAATCATAAAAGCCCCCATCATAATGACAGTTTCTAATGCCTGCATATAAATTATTTTAATCCTAGATTGTATCTTCTAAGCTCAGAGTGTATTCAAGATATCACCTTCCATGATCTGAAAACTTTGTTTTTGTAATATAGCTCAAAATTGCATCCAATTTTGACATATAGCACATAGCATTACACTATAATCCTACATTTGGCCTTAGAGTAGCTAAGGCCTTGGATTTACTTTCTGCATGAGTTACTTTCAGACTATGTGAGAATTTGCAAAATTGAAATTTGAGATCCTTGTACAAAATGAACTTTTTAGAAACAATATAGCCAGTTCTTTGATGTACTCTTCTAACCAAACATATTTTTTAAAAAAAGAACCTGAGAATATCAACATATGTTGACTCTTCTGCTTTTAAGTAAATACTATTGAAATTATTTTCAAATTTACACTGTTTTTTTTCAACCTCCTTCTATACTGCTTGGAAAATTCAGAAATTAGATTTATTCACTGTTCTTGTTGTAAGAAAAATGTTACACATCGAAAAAAAGGCCACTTATCCTTTTTACCAGAACAGTCTGTTTTTTTCAACCCACATTTCCACATGGCTTCTTATTACTGTCTTTTTATTTTTCCTCAATGGCTAACGTGAAGGCTTCTTTCCTTTGAATTTAGTTCTTAAAGAGTTTGTCTTTCCCTAGGTCAGATGTTGTTTGGTGCAAAAATAGTCAGCTTAAGTATCCAGAGTTGTAGCTTAACACATGTCTGAAAAGAAGCAATAAAAAAAAATTCCTCTCCCCCCAACTGTGCCTTCCAAAATGACTTATGTTGCTTTATGCTAATATTAACAGGCTGCTTCAGGCTGGAGCACCATGCTGCAAAATGTGGCCTGCCATGCATTTCTTTTGATGTGCTTCCATGCCAGCTCGGCGGGGCATCTGCACCCTCTTGGCTGGTGGGGCTCTGAAAGTTCAGAATGCTTACTTCAGCACCCAGTCTGGGGACAGCTCCCTAGTACAGTTCCCTCCTGCATCGCCTTTCAGACGCCTTCTCAAAAGGCAGCTTATGGCTGCAGAGGAATTCTATTACTATTCTCCTTCCTTTCAGTAACACTTTCTGCTAGTTTGTGTACAGTAGATTGTGATTATTAATTATTATGACTCTGATGGTGGGCAAGGGCCTTTGAGAGGAAGGGTGGTACATTAGCCATAAAAGATGCCTATTGAATGGCCCTAAATGCTCTGTCACGTGAAAACATCAGAACAACCTTCCCCTACAAGCGCTGTAACTGCTCTCTCACCTCTAAGTACTGACATTACCATTAAACTAAAAACGTCACTTTGTGAGCATACTTGTCATCATTCACTGAAAATATACGGCTAATTACTTTACCCACATTACCGCACAAACTCTCCATGATAAATTCAGGAGGTCAATGCTGTGATCAAGTTATTTGTTCTGACTCTTGAAGTAGAGTACCTCCTTCAATTCCTGGGCTCACTTCTTTCCTCATGTGTAAAACTGGTGAAATTATTTTTACCTCTGCACATCTCAGTTTTCTGCTTATTAAATGTGGGAGATGGCAATATATATCTTTGAGGGTTGCATTAAGAATAAATGTAAGATAAAAGACATAAAGTATTTATCATAGTGCCTGGAAAATGGTTGCAAAATGGGTACCATTTTATGAGTTTTACTATGGGCTATCCATTGCCCCTAGAGTAAGGATGGTATTAATGTAAAAATTTAATGCTCACATAAACTATGGTCATCTGAGGTTTCATTTTAGAAAAGTAAGTGTTAATGTAATACAATAATTAGTCCAACAATCACAACTTACTAGGAAGTATGTAGCAAAACAGAGCTGGGATCTGAATATATGAAGTTCAAATCCTGGGCTCAGGATAATATAAGTAAATGGTGAATATTTAGATTAAAACTATTCCAGCAGTAGATATGGACATTAATCCTCCCAGAGATTCTCTTCCTTGCTTAAACACATTTATCCCATCATTACTAACACTTCTGGAGTGTTTCTGAATGTCCACTTTCCTGAGTGTCTTTAAGAAATGTGATAAAAAATTATTGTTGCTGTTCAGCGTCATTCAATGGAAAAGCGGACCCATAAAATAATTATGCTCATATACACTCCATGCACCAGATTCAGGACTGGGCAACTTCTGTCTCTTCCTTAAAATCAAAAGGATTAGGAAAGGTAAATATTTTGAATTAACTCTGGACACTGAGGCAGTCATGACAATATCATTACAGACTCTCACTACAGTCATGCCTCTTCCTCCCCGCGCCTGGCTCATTTGCATTATTGTTGGAAATCTCTTCCCTAATGTAATAAGAGAAAGGATGATTCAACAGTGGAGTGCCAGAACTACTTTCATAAACACAATCTAGTGAGAGTGACTATTAGCATAATGAAACCACTTACAGGGCACTTAGAGGCTAGTCAGTATCTTAGGCTCAATTCTTCTAGAATATCTTCTCGACCACTTCCCCTTTCCTATGGGGGATGCTTGGAACCTGGGCTCCTGAAGCTCCATCACAGATCAGATGAGAAGACAGAGAATTGTGAAATGTGTGATGTTTGCCTCCGAAAGCCTATACCCAGAAAAAGGCATCAGTGAATAAAGGGAGGAATCACATAGAGGTGTTTAACTCACTGTATGAGTGCTGTAAATGGCAAATCAAGTGATGAAAGGAATAGTGTGGATCAGTTTGTACATATAGAGCCACCAGAGACGTGTATGTGCTACATACCTGAAATGTGCCTACAGCGAAAGAGAAACTGTTAACTTCTTTATTAGTTTTCATTAATTGTAGTTAGAGCGAATTCTTTTTCTTTTCACAAAAAAGGCAATCTCACATGATATGGTCTGGCTTCTTCCCTGACACCTCACCTATCTATCTTGCTCCAAAACTTTTCCTCTAGGTCTTGAGATCAAATTTAAAAACATACAATGCAGGATGCAGTCATTGATGAATAACTTTTAATTAACAACACCTAAACGGGTTCTTTCCTCAGTGTGTGTCAGTGCAGCACCTATGGGTGCCTTCACTCTGTTCCATATTGAGTAGGTTATCTAACTATTGACCATAGCCTTGAGAATGACCAACCTTAAAACAATTCCAAGTGGTACAAGACAATGACCACCTTTTATTTATCAACTTTTGAATCTCTGCTTTCAGTTCTTGCTTCATGTTGTGGGCTCTGTGTTACATGGTAATTGATGCCACAGAGTTGGCAACAAATGACTGACAAACTGTTGATGACACTGTGGAATTACCTGTCAGTTTTGAGTAGTTTTGTGGGGGGCAGTATTTTCAGAAATAAGGGACAAAGCATATGCATTTGAAGTTCACTGACAGGAAAGGTTTGCAGCTTTTTAACTTGTAGAATCCTCATCTCAAACATGAATTGCAGGAATCTAAAGGACAAAGCTTTAAGAGTTGAGTATCAGAAATAAAGTAATGTTTATACACTGAGATCGCTTACATTTTTCAATAAGCTGTCTTCAGGAGTGGTGGAAATGAGTTTAGTTAGATGAGTTTGTGGGACTCTCACTTGGCAGAGCAGCTGATATTGCAGAAGTTCAGCATTGACAGATAACTTGGGGAACAAGAACCTTCCTCTTGGGGTTCTTGGGGAACAAGAACCTTCTTGACTTGTGACCCAAAACGGGGGTCAGATTTTGTGTTCTTCTCACTTACCTGGTGTCAGTAA
The DNA here is from genome assembly GCA_004027455.1 of Hydrochoerus hydrochaeris. Lineage (NCBI taxonomy): Eukaryota > Metazoa > Chordata > Mammalia > Rodentia > Hydrochaeridae > Hydrochoerus > Hydrochoerus hydrochaeris. Next base: position 14,929 of record PVLA01014018.1, read on the forward strand.
AATTTCCTTAGTCATCTACCCCAACTACGCAGTCAGTTCCAATTATTGCTTATTTCAGGATAATGTTATGCCAACACACCATTAAGACTGATTTGTTAATATGAAGACTTTCTCTGACCCTAAATTCCATTTCCCAGAGTTCATCCAGGAAATAGCAACAGATAGTTCTAACCTCAGAATCTTTTTTAAAAATTGATTTTGAAATGTGATATTGCCTTTATAAATGTGTGCTTTTCTTCTGCTCTGTGACAATAGGCTTTCTGGAACCACTCACTTCCCCACTGTATCTTAGAATTTTTGCCTGGAATGGGAGAAAACAGGCAGGTGATGCGTTATCAATATCAAGGCCAAGCCAGCCAGTATCAAGACTAGCTATCACTAAGGAAAGGCTGAATGCTAATGACGGAACTGTACTTTTCTCTCACTGCCTCTGCTATAGAAAAAATCCTACCCAGGGAGTCTAGAGACATTAACCAATCTGGCATGAAGAATGGAGGAAGCAATTGAAATCCTTATTGCTATTTGAACACTGGATAAAATAATGTTTGTAAAAATATTCCAGGAGTTATGTTGATTTGAAAATACTGTGGTTTGTGTTCAGAGATTACTGCAGCAAGCTTTCAGTAGTCTGAAATACGTATTATTTGGTCATGGGGACAATCCCAGAGAAGGATCGTATTAGGGACAGGTTTTGCATTTAATTGTGGAAGGTGGTAAAAATTTTCCTGGACTTGACAGAGGGCATCAGATAATTATATAATGAAACCCACTAAGAACTTTATTCCATAAATAAGGACATCCTAACTCAGTTTGCAAATTGTTAAACTTTCCATAAACCAGGAAGGCTTACGTGCATTATAGTCATCAGCACAAAATGCATCTCTGAGTAAAGTCCATAAAGGAAAGAAGAACTTTTTTGAAGGAAAGAAGATCTGTAGTGAAGTGCTCTGATTTTCCACAGTGTGTATGTGCCTGGACTAGGCTCCACAATTAAGGATACATGATGTAGACTTCCTGCACGTCAGCAAGGTACAAGCCACTGTGTTTTCCTGGAGGAAAACGTCTATGTGTGTGGCAATAATAATAATGTAAGGGAGAGAAAAGATCGTAGAATGAAAGGACAGAGTTTCCTGTTTGTTATTTTTCAAAATAATGACTGTGGGTTCTCTCCCCACAGAAAAGATGCTATTTATTTTTTAATGATGAGCTGTTTCTCAGAGAAACAAAGTAGCATTCTGTCGACACCATATGGCAGTGGAAAAACAGATTCCACCATGTTCCATTTGTTAGACTGTCTTCTGCGTTTCTGTATCCATAATTTATGTGGGGGCCTCTGTGACTGCCAAAATATTCAAATGGATTTCTCTTAGCGGGGCTGCCTGCATGGGGGGAGAAAGGTTTTCAAAACAGCAGGACCTGAACAGTCTCCTGCTGCTCTGGGAAGAGAACACTTCCAAGCTTCGGTCCTTCTGGCGGCTTTCATTGTAATTCTAATTTACATCCTTGGTTTAGGGACCATGTTTGCATTCAGAAAAAGCAACTTATGTTCTTTTATGGTAATACAATCATACTTGAATTATAACCCACACCCTTTAAAGTCGTATTACTCCCCTGCCTCGGTGTAAGTAAAGCACCTGACCTTTAAGAAATTGGTGAGAGCCAATACACTGTGCAGGCCGGATGATACCGTCTTGAATACATCAATTCTGCAGCTGGTTTCCAAAAAGACATCTGAAGTGGTTATAGATACATTAAAAATAGTCATGAAAGGCTTCCTTTGCTGTCTAAGCATATGATTACCATCTACATACTCAGAGGCGGTTTTCAGTGGAAGTTGGATCCGTTGTGCTCTAGTATAAATAGAAACATGTCGGATACATGATACAGAAGATGAAGAGGGGATTTGATGAATCGGACTAATTGATGTTTTGGCAAAGTAGGATGTCTGAAAAAAGTTACACGCTCACATGCGCACTTAGTTAACAAGAATCTGAAACATAAGCATTCTATTACAATTAATTATCTTTATTCCTGAGAGCCTCAGGTGCTCTTTCAATAAGCTTGGCCATTGTGTGTTGGATTGTGGTACACCGGGGAGACATATGTGATTGTGGTGCATTGGGGAGACATTAAATAATTTCATATGGAAAAAGAAAACAGATGTGATACTACTGTTTAATTACCTTCGGTGGAAGGTATAGCAATAATGTAATACCACTAGAAGGTTCTTGCCTTAACCCGTACTAGGACGGCTAAAGTTTAGGCTACCTAAAGAGATGGGTCATTCGTTATTTGCTCTCTGTGAGTATGAATAGTGGGCTACGGATTCAAATTATGAAGGCAAAATACAATACCCAGTGGCCTTAAATGATTTCCGTTTCTTTCCAAACAACTTGTGCAGTCCTCTTCTGGATCAGGACAGGAATGCCGCTCAGCTCCTGGTATTTTTTTCTTGTCACAAAATGCAATTTCAGTAGGCCTAATGTGTTGATCTTTCTGTTGTAAATGTCCAAAAGCTTGAGAGCTTCCTTCCTTCCTTCCTTCCTTCCTTCCTTCCTTCCTTCCTTTCTTCTTCCTTCCTTCCTTCCTTCCTTCCTTCCTTCCTTCCTTCCTCTCTCTCTCTCTCTCTCTCTCTCTCTCTCTCTTTCTTTCTTTCTTTCTGGTACTGGAAATCAAACTCAAGACCTCACACTTGCCAGGCAGGTGCTTGTTTGCTTGAGAGCTTTCTAAGAGAGTCCCAGAAAGTAGCAGACCTCAGAGAACTGTCACAGAAGTTCATGAAGACTGAGTCATTATTGGACTATCCACTATCATTAAAATACTATTACTTGCCTGGAGAAGGAGGAAAATATCGAAAGCAGGGTTAACAGTAGTTTCAGTTGTTTCACTCTGTTAATCAGTGTCTTGTCACTTTGACCTGGCTCTCCATCTGGTTGTATTAGATGATAAAACATTTCTTAGAATTACAAAATACCTGATTTGTACACAGTTAATATCTGACAATTAGGATGTATCTAAGAGACTGAATTCTCCCAGGAAAGCTTGCTGGAAGGGAAGGATCTTACTGGAGTCCTACTCTATTGTTAGAACTCAAATCTCATACTTTTCCTTTTTCAATTAAAAAGTTATACATTCAATTAGAATACATCTGTGAACCTGCTTTAACAGTAATTAAGATGAACATTATGATATGGGTAATAAAAAGTAATAGTTTCCTTCAATCTCTTGGGCTTTTCAAATACATTTTCTCGATGGAAATCAAATTATTTTATTGCATAGAAGTCATTTCTTTCTATTCAATAGGTGAAATGACCCATGGGCTGTTGCTAGTGCAACTACTAAGGCAGAATCATTAAGAATAAAGTTTAGTAAATAAAGTTATTGGGTGGCTGCTTTTGCACAAAAGCTTTAGATCTATATTAAATTAACAGGAAATAGGCCTAGAGTTTTCTCTAACTAACCTATTCTCAGTGGAGAAAAGAAATGAAATGGCCTTATTCAAGGACATCCATTTGAAATCCATAAATATTTTATAAGAATAGAATAAATTGCTTATTTTCAAACAGGCGCTATTGTAAAAATTATTTTGATTTTTCTTTTGCCTTGGGGCTCTTGAACAAAAAAACAATATATCATGTACATAGTACTTAGACATTAGGTTATATCTGTGTTTTCCGTAATTGGCTCAGGCAGAGGCAGACTCACACACTTAGGGTTCTTCTGCTGTCTCTCCAGTGTCTCCCCATAAGGAAAATAGTGCCTTAAATAGGACCTGCATCTCATTGCACATTCTGAAAATTGTCACCTGAAATGGTATCATTTCCTTTAAGATAATGACAATAGATTGAAAAGTATTCTGCCAACTTATTTGATACACAATTTCCACCTCCATCAACCCCTTCAAAGTACTCCCTGAATTTTTGTGAGCAGTTCTTGCATATGAACACTGGTAGAAACAGTCAATCAGGAAAGTAATTTTTTTCCATATTTATTTGTGAATTTGACATCATTTCTGTTTTGCATTTTAGGCTTCTGTAAATAATTTATATGTTATGCAAGTTGAAGATGGAGAAATTTGCTTCTGTAAAAATAAAGATGTAAGAAAATGGGGTGCTACTACCCAATCACCAATTCACCTCCACTTGTATCTCTGGGAGATGGAGGAACCTGAGTTGAGACTTCCACATTTGAGTTCTTTGTTTTCTTGAAAACCAGTGATACCAATCCGTGAAGCAAACAGCAGGAGGTCAGGGTGTCAGGAATCAGCGAGTATCCAGACTTAATTCCTCACGAGACGAGTGTTATGCGGTTGTTAAGACAAAAGTAAACCTTTTCTTTTCCCTTTTGGCCATGACCAGGTAGTCAGTAATGGAAAAACATTTAAACTATATCAAATTCTATGAATATAGGAATCTTAGAAAACTAACTGTGCTCTTTTCCAGGAAATATTGCCACTCAGAGAAAGTAAATGACTAGAAATGAAGGGAATTACATACAGAAAATAACCATCAAAACAAACTCACCCTGGGGATGCATGCCATCACTGCAGTCTCAGCTCCTGTCCTCTTTTAAGAGAATTTGCCCTTGATTGACCCCAGAAAAATGAATGCATCAGCCAGGATGATCCAGTTGGATTTCTCCTTTTGAAATATTTAACTCAGAGACACAAAATATACTTGCACATATGTGGATGAATTGATATCATCACAGCATAAGAATAAAGGTTTGGGAAATACGGCTGCTGTCCCCAAGGTTTCTAGCACTTTTGGACATGCACAGGTGACTCTGGTGGTAGAATGCAGGTGGGCCAGCCTCTACGCCTCTTTCCGCTCATGCCCTCTGCCTCAGACTAATTTCTCTTACTAAAAGAGCAAACTGTGTATCCGTCCCACTTGGCACTGCATTTGGCTACTGAAATTGGCTTGGTCAGTTGGATGGGGTAGGATTGAGTTCATGCTTCCGATGACTTGGATGTGATTTTTCTCCCAGAGGTTCATGTGTTGGAAACTTGGTCTGCAGTGTGGTGCTGTCAAGGTGGTAGAATCCTGAAGAGACAGAGCCAAGTGGGAGAGCGCTACTGATTCTTTTCTCATTTGTTGGCATTCTATTTGGTGATGTGGTCACATCCTCTCAGGTAAGGTCCTGTCCTTGGGACTTCATCAGGGCTGCTTTGGAAACTTCATCAGGGCTGAGATTTACTCACGGCAGTGCCATACACTTGAATCTACAGAAGTGTGAGCTAAGTAAACATGTTTTCCTTACAAATTAACCCTTCTCAAGTATTTCATTATAGTAACAGAAAATGGATTACCTTTAGGCTTTAATTGGCCTTGGATACTTCCATTCATCATTTTGTGCCTCTCCCATAGCAATAAGAAGGTCTACATGCTCCAGCTAGTCTTCTGCTTAGAGGAGCAAGAAAGACAAATGGAGCATGATTATCACAACCAATTGACACACTGCAGGGAGAAATACTCGGCGCAGTCACCGTGGCTTGAATGAGAGCTGCCTGGCTGATCCCGGCTTAGCTCAAGCAAACCCCACCACACTCACAGACTCACATATATAATAATGGTTGTTTTAAACTGCTGAGTTTTGTTTTCATGTTTGATATGCAGTAACAGTTAATCAGTGAGTGGTAATTGCTGAGATTTGAGCATTGCTTTATTAAGTACCATGACAATCTGAATCCTTTTTTGTGGAGCTACTTTGAAGGGATATTCATTTCTTGGAAACAAACTTCCTGTCTTGGACAACTACCAAAGGACAAAGGTAAGTTTGTAGCAAAGAAGCAAGGAAGAACCCACTGTTTGGATTTGCTGGTGGAATACTAATGGGTAACACAGACTGTGTAGGTGCTCCTCCCTTAATGTCCAGATTATCCTATGAAAACAGTTGTTAAATGAGCAAAGATAGGAACAAAAGAGTAAAAGCTGGCATAGAACCCTGTCTGTTAATGAAAGCCTTGCTGTTGGTGTACATAAAGAATACATCTCAGAGGTCACTGGGAGCATACCGTTTCCAGGACCAAGGAAGCTTAGAAATGGATAGTAATCAAGCTTCTTCATTGGGGGTATGGAATTAGAATAATGGGAAGCTGCCTCTAGGGTGGAAATGTGTGAAGACATTTCTGTGATTTCCTACAGTGGGGGCCTGATGTGCCAAATCTCAGGAAGGCAAGCCTGAAAGTTGGATGACTTGCCAACGCCTTGTGTCTCTGTGACTCAACCTCCTTGCTCGTGTTCATCAGCTGTGGTGATTCCTTGGATTTAGCCTTCTTCTGCCCTGAAGCCATGGTTTTTTGTGGCCTGAAGTTTGTGTTACTCTTCTCATTAGTTTTATATTTTAAAAAGGAGCATTTTAACTTCTCTTTTCTAAATCCCATTGCTGGAGAGTATACATTCTCCTGGTCCCTGGAAACATGCACTGAACCTATGATCAATTTATGTATGAATGACTTGTTGTTTAACTGTTTTGAAGCTATCAATTTTATCTAACCTCTCCAGCAAAATTTAGGGACAACTTTGTAAGTGATGTGATATCTTTTTTTTTCTCTCTCTCTCTTCTCCCTTCCTGGTGTTCTTTGTGCGGTAATAGAGCTGAAAGTGTTATTATGTAGAGGGATTCTGACCTTCTCCTTCAGGGCTGAGAGATCACACAGAGAGCAGGCTGAATGGGCCCGCATTCAGTTCCCAGTGGAGCTAATTGATAAGGAACATATTTTATGAATGAAGTTACAAGATAAAAACTGAGACTAATGAAATACCCCCATGACTCCAAAGTAATTAAGGAAGGCATTCCATACACCACCTCTAATTAGATACTGAAGCTGAGAATTCACAATTGACTCTATATTCTTCATGGCACTGACCCCTTGTTTAATAAGATAGCAGCTGTGAACATTCACAACAAAGAAGAGGAAACGCTACCTTCTCAGGTGACAACAAACTACCTAAGGGAGACCATCTTGAATTTAACACAGTCTTTGTTTTCAAATGCTTCCTTTAGCCAAGCAAGTTGAAGATATATCTTCAAAAAACAACTTTTGTAATAAAAATCTGTCCATCTTTAGGGAAAAAGGGAGAAAAACAAGGTCCCAGATCTTTTGAAAATGTGTTTGTTTATTCTTTGTCATTGCATTTTCAACTTTTTAAATCTTACCTTATAATTCCTCTTACTTACTATTTTATAAAATGTAATACCTCACACTTTCAAGGATCTTACACATTGGTCAGCTCCTTACTCTTAGCTCTCTTTCAAAGCATTTTCCTCCACTGTAATCCAATCGCTTCTTAAAGACACAGTAAAATCATCAAAAAGAGAAATGACACAGTGGATTTAGTGGACAGGTCTGTACTGAGTGTCTGGTGTGTGCCCTAGACAGAATGAGAAAGGACAGTTAGCCCTGATCTATAATTTTGCAATCTCTTCTCAGAAATGAAACACACACACACACACACACACACATCTGTGATACAACATGTCACAGACTATAATATGTGTGGAACTGAGTACAAGACTGTCTTTTAGGCATCTGGATCAGTGTAGATGACCCTGAAATACTAGAGAGGTCTCTAGTTGAAAAAGAAACACAGAACCTGGGAAAGTGAAGTAGACAGTGGTGGGCGGGAGTCCAGTGAATGTGCTGGGAGAGAGTTTTACATGGTACATTCCATCCCAGGGTAACAGTGAACACTTGGTCTTTGTGCTTTTGCCTCCATCACTGGTTTCGATGAAAACAAAGACAAAATTATATTTTTTTCACTTTCAACAAATCAGATTCATCTTGGGAGGTTACAAACAATTAGAAATGGTACTGTTGTAGTCAGGGATTATAAGGAGAACAAGACAATACAGGACACCTGATCTATAGCAGTATTTTGTGCTTGTCACCCAGATTCAAATATAAGAAGTGCAGGAAATCTGTCTATACACCAAAGACCTAGAGAATCCAGTTGAGGGCTTGGATCTCATGGCAATAACCTACATGGATTCATCTGATAACCGCGAGCCCACGACAATACACATGCAAGTCTATCCCATGGGTCTGTACAGGGAAGGCCCAAAGGTCAGCAGTGGAAGCTAGAAAGTCTGTGCCAGCAGGGTGAAGGATCTGTGCCAGCAGGCTGAGGAATCTGTACTGGAGTCAAGAAGTAATGCTCAAAGTAAGGACCAGGGTTGCCCTGAAAAATACCACAGCCATCCTCAGCGACAACAAGGTCCCAAGCTCCTCTGATAAGGAAAACAGCTGTGTACATATCAAGAAGCCAGAGTGATAAACTTCTCCTGGAGATTAAACAACACATGTCTTCCAGAGCCAGGAAGCCATGCTCAAAGGACCAAAGCTCTCCCACAGTGAATTGCAGACATTCTCAGCAACAAGGGCCTGAGCAACTTGGTGATAACAGCCGAGTTCATATCAGGAAGCCAGCATGACAGTCTCCTCCAGGAGAACCGACAGGTCCCAACAAGAGCAACACAGGAGAACCCACAGTGCTACTCTCTCCCTCTCCATGTCTGCTTTCTGTGCTGGCAACTTACCTCAGGTGAGCCATAGACACGCAGCACCATCCTGATTCCGTTCAACTGGTGTTAAGTTGATCACCCATTACCAATCTACTACAAGCCAGCCCCGGTCAACTTGATAGCAATACACATTTCTTTAAGCCACTGTCTCTAGTGGCAGATTTGTGAAAAGCTGACATGTCTTGGTCTATTCATAGTTACATTAATATAACAATTACCTATGTTCAATCTTTATTATACTCATTCATGCACCAAAAGCAAAATATTCAAAGGGTGACCAAAATTCAAGGGTAAAGCACAATATTTTGATTAACCTGGTTACAAACATATAAAAACAAAATTAAAATTCAATTAAAAGAATTATTGCTATCACAGTCCTTGCTTTCCATTAACTTTTAACATGGCAATGCAGGGCTAAAAAACAAAGGTCTGCTACAATTCAAATATACTCTTCCCTTCAGGTGAAAGACTTTATTTAGTTCATTTTTCCATTGTCCTGGTTTTCTCAACAACCACGTTCTCCTCTGTTTCATCTTGCAACCCATAGCTCCACCGGAGCCTTCCATCTGACCTGATGCTTCAAATTACTCTACTGGCTCTTCACTCTAAATTTCCAACATAGATCTATCTGGTCAAAAGCTCTCGGAAGTAACTGTGCTACCATCCTAACAGTACACTGCACTGACATTTTTCTGCCATCCAGGTAATCTCTCTAAACACAAGCAAAATGCAGACTAACTTATCGCCAAAACAAAACATGTTACCTGGAATCCAGCAGCCAATCTTTTTCAATAGAAGCCTCCTGAGCTTCATCTTAACCAGCAGCATTTCCATCAGCATGCTGATTTTCCACGCTCTGACCAGAGTCTCCAGTATAGTTTGCAACATATAAGGGCTGTCTCTAAACCAGTCTCTCAAAACTTTTCCAAATTAATTTCCAAGGTTCTTAAGTCATGTGGCCAGGTAACATCACAGCAATGACCCCACTCTCTTGGTAGCAATTTTTTTTGTAATCAGGGATTATAAGAAGAACAAGACAATAAGGACACTTGGTTTATAGTAGTATTTTATGCTGTCACCCAGAGTCAAATATGAGAAGTGAAGGTAATCTGTCTACACACCAAAGACCTAGAGAATCCTGCTAAAAGCCTGGATCCCATGGCAATAACATGCCAAATTCAGTCTCCTCCATGACTGCGTAAGTCTTGGAGAGTCCATGGGTGGAATGCTATGGTTTGTGTTTGGATGGACCCAAAGCCTCATGCTGTCATGGAGCATGAATCTGACACTGTCTAGATTTGTGATTGGTTCACTGTCTAGTGCTGGGATGGGAGGTGTGAGTGATGCACCTGCCCTGGGGCAGGCAGTCTCTATTCAACATAAGGGAGGGAAGGAGATGTGCTTTCTCCTTTTAGCCCTTTGCTCTTGTTGCTTGCAGCCACCACAACTGGTTGCCCCTTAGCCACACCACCCTGCCTTGGAACCAGCTGAGTGTGGACTGAAACCTCCACAAACTGTAAGCTAAATAAATCTTTCCTTCCTTCATTTTAGGTGTCAAGTATTTTGTCTCAGCAATAAGAAAAAAGTAACCAAGACAAGTAGGATGGAATCATTTAAAATTACATTTAGTTTTCTTTTATTAAAAAAAAAACCTTCTTTAAAATAGAATTTTAGAGAAGATAGAAACTTTGGATGGTATCCCAGGACTCCCCCAAATTCAGAAACTTGTCTTGAACTATTAAGGAAATGTGTGGAGTCCCTGAGCCCTCAATATGTTAGGCAAAGCTAGTAATATACATATTTTTATGCAGAGAGTTTTCAGCACTCTAATGGATTTCTAATGGCATGCAGACCCCTGAGCAGATTTGAAATTCAGTGGCCTCTTACATTCTTTGCCATGTGGTCACCCACGAACAGGGTGTACATCACCACGTTGAACTGAAGTCCCATGGCCTTGGTCCTTCCTTGTTGCAGTGGATGATCCATATCTGGGACGATTGATGTAATGAGGAGCCTGTCAAAAGGATCACCAGGACCAATGCCTAAGAAAGTCTTTCACAGCATTGACTGCTACAGCATATACCCCTGACAGATCCTGTAAAGATTACGTTTTCCATTTGACTGTTCTTTTATAAAATGAATTTAAAATACAGACTAAACGTGAGAGACAACTTGGCTTAGCTCACAGAGGTCAAGATACATGCAAAGCAGCATTAGAATGGTGACCACCATGCATGGCTGTTTCTATTGCTCTCTTCTGCTTCACTGACTATATTTGAGAGGTATTTTTACTTTGGGTTTGTATTTTTTCTCTCTAATGAGCAGAAGCTGTTTAAAATAACATACTGATTTAGAATTTTCCTTGACTTATTTTTTAATGTGATATATTAGAATCTCTTTTCCACTCACATCTTTCAGAAGTGGTGCCAATAATGTGGAGAACAATAAATTATTCAAAGTGGGGAAGTCATACAGCAAACAGGAAAGTTAGCAGTTTATTAAAGACACTTGTACACAAATGCACATTTACCAGTGATGTTGACACAAATCAGAAATGATATATGACCTTTCTCACATGCCTGCAACATTTGATATCCTTGAAAGACATTGAAGATGCCAAATATTTAGGCCACGATCCGAAAGGCGGTGAACATATAGCATCGCTGTTTACAAACAGACTAGAACTCGGTTATGATTACGTAGGCTTGTCTTTTCCTAAAGGGTAAACATCTTTCACATATTTGTTTGCTAGTGTACTTTGCCTTGCAAAATAGTTCTGATCCTGAGGTGCTATTTGTTAATTCAATCCCACTTTACCATAAACTAGAATTATCATTTCAGAGATAGTTATACTTCGTTTATGTTCAATTTCCAGTTCATGTAGATGCCCAACATTTACATTTGTTTGTCTCCTTGCTCTGCCCTGTGTTTAATATTGAATGATTTATAAGCAGCTATTTTAAAGCACTGAAGAAGCAGTTTCTTTTTAAGTAGATAATGGTGAATTCCTTTTGGAAATAAAATATCTCTGTCCTAATTCTTTCACTTTAAAAATTGTATTTTGGCTTTAAAAACTATATAATGAATCTTTCATTATAATTAATTTTAAAAAATTAAATGTATAACATAAAGAAAAAAAATGGTATAATGAAATCCTTGTACCTACCACCCAACTTTAACAATTACCAATCATAACCAATCTTTTAACTATATCCCATATTACTTAGTTTTAATTTGGCAGCAAATCCTAGATACCCTATTAAATCATTTAATCCATAACTTTCTCAGGAATTCTAAAGGATAATGACATTTTAAAAATATAATGGTACTGTCATCATTATAACATGAGAACATTTAAGACTTGAATGTTATCAAATATCAGCGTTACTTACAATTTCCCAATTGTCTTGCAATTTTTAGTGGCTTGTTGGAATCAGGATCTACGTTACATCCTTTTGTTATAATTCTTTGATATACTTCTCAAAATATTTTATTAGTTTCTCATTATCTTGCCCTTATTTTACTTTAAAATTTTTTTATTAGTACATGTCTGTATCTATAATGATTACATTCACCCTGGGGAAATGGCCCATGAACATAGCTCGTATTCTCCCCTCCCCTCTCCCCGTATCCCTTCCCTTTTCCTTTTCTTTCAAATCTCTGTTATTTTATCCAGGAGAAAAACAGAGTTGTGTGTCTTGCAGAATTTCCTGAAGTCTGAGCTGCTGTTTGAATGTATATGGCACAGGATGTTTTCTACTCCTCATTCATTTTCCATGTATGTGAGCAGTTAGGAGTAGAGATTGACTGGATCCAAATTTAATTTTTTTGAAAAACACTTCATATATAATGCCACATCCTCCCATCAGGAAGACGTATCATTTGTTATGTTTGTTTGTGATGTTAGCAACCATGGTGTTCGTTGTCTGGACTCGTTATTTTATGAAAATGTGCAAAAATGATGCCAAGGTTTAGTTCAACCTCAGCAAGATGGGAAAGGCAAGATAAATGTTTATATTTCCTTTATTTCCATGTTTTCAATAGAATGAATTATTCCCTAGTAACCTCTAAAGTGACAAATGATAGCTTTTCTTCATGTCTTTTTGAACACATAATTCAAACATTTTATGTGTTTCAATCCTTTGTAGCTATTATTCTTTTTTAAAAAGAGATTAAAAAACAATAAAAACAAACAAAAAAACCCCAGTAAAAATGATATGAGATTTCAAAACAAAGTGATAGGAAATTAACAATAGTCACTATAGTGCATGCTGTTATCTGGTTTGCATGCCTGTACATGGTTATCTTAGCAACTATTTCGAAGATAAAAATATGTAGCTATTATTCTTAACAATGATCAAATTGTACCTTTGTCCCCAGCAGGAAATTCTTTAAGTTGGCGGCTGAGCAGTTTTGATGTGACTTTAGCAGTTTTTACGACTTTTTGACTTTCCAGCTTGATGAAGAATTCCAGAACAAGGATATCTGGAGGTCACAACCCAGCATCAGAAATGTTTACTAGTGGTGACTTTATTGTTTCTAGGCACTTTTAGTGAACAGAATTAGGAAATACTGTTTAAAGAGAAAATATTTTATATATTCATTCTAATGCTTCTAATTCAGAGATAACAGTTTTCCCCTAAATTTCTCACTCTTACACCATATCTTCTTAATTCTGTGTCTCAAATCTTAGATTACAAAGACAGAAACGTGAATACTCATGGCTATAGTTCACCAAACTCACTATTAACCAAAGAACAAGCATCAAGTTCTTATTCTTAGAGGGATACACAGATCAGTCATAGCCACTGCCCTTGAGGACATTTAAAATACCGTGATACACAGATTCACCAAACACATACGACCTGCCACATGTCAGGGGCTTAGATTCAACAGCAACAGGACAGAGACGTTCCCTTCGACTGTTGAGCTTGTTAATTATTCTATCACAGTTGTCATGCTGGAGTAAACAGAGACAAGAAAGAGAGTGAGGGGCAATAGAATGGGTTGATCCACAAGTCCCTAACTCACGTAAATATGTTAACATAAACCCTGTGGCAGGGCTGTGGGGCAGAGCTAAACATTATCTATATTTGACTTTCTCTAATTTTCATTCTACCCTAGCAGTAGAGCAACTTTGCCTCATCTCAAGAACAGAGGAGCAGATAAAAAGCCTATATTAGCTCTCAACCTTGATGTAGGATACATAGTAGCTGAAATCCATTCTCTTCCCCTTCAGATCAATTAAGATTTTCAACAATACTGGCATATAGTCTAGTAAGAAAAAGCGATTCCTTTTGTTATATCAATTTTATTAACTGTACTGAGTAGAGATTACCTACAATATCCGTACATATTTCACCAGGGTATAAAATTTGATAAATTTTGACAAATTTAACCCCTCCTTTTTGCCCTCTACCTGACCCATTCATTCCCCAAGCCACCACTGCTCTGCCAGGCTACCTGTGGATTTGCTTATGTATTCTGGAACTTTATGTAAATGAAATCTTTCTCTATCCCTCTGCTTTTATTTAGTTCTTCTTTGTTTTGTTTTGTTTTGAGTACTCTTTTACTCGAGTACAATACACTGTGTATGCTGAAGTCATATCAGTGGTTTGCTCCTTCCTGCAGGCTGACGGAGCAGTGTCCTGTGGCATGGATGTGTCATATAGTTTGATTCTTCATCTGTTTGTTTATGGCTACTTCTATTATTATATTACAAATGAAGCTGAGTGGATAGTTAAACTATAAGTCTTTGCACAGATATATGTTTTTGTTGTTGTTTACTAAATATCTTACTTATTGGGTGGGTCATATGGTGAGTATGTTTGCTTTAAACTGACAAACTTTCTGAATGAGTTGTACAGTTTGATACTGTCACCAGGAATAGCGAGGTAGTACTGGTACGTACCCTGTGAAAACTCGATATGGACAATAATTTTTATTTTCTTTTTTATCAGCCATTTTGATATGAATGCAGTGTCAGCTTCTAGTACTCTTAACTTTCATTTTCCTAGTGACCGATGGATCGAGCATCTCTTTAGGTCCGTAACGACTATGCACATATTATCTCTGATGAACACAAACTGTTGTTTGTATTTTGTTAGGTTGGTTATTGCTTTGACAATTCTTTATGTAGTTGCGATAGAAGTCCTTTTGCAGACATGATTTTCATATGCATTTTCTCATTCCGGGGCTTGTTATTTAACTTTCTTGAGTGTATGTTTTAATGAAGGGAAACAGTTTGATGGAGTGCCATTATTGATATTTTCATTTAGAGATTATACTTTTCACATTTGATGTAAGAATTCTTTGCCAAACTAGAGGTGACACAAAATCTCTCCTTTTTAAAAAGAGATTTCTTTAGATTTAGATTTTACATTTGCATTAATATATTTCAAAGTTTAGTAAATTTAATTTTAAAGATATAGATTTTACATTTCATTTTAGGACCCATCTTGAGTTAATTTTTATACATGTCATAGATTTGCAATTAAAGTACATTTTTTCTTTTTTGCATATTAATAATCCAATTTTTTTCTAGCACAGTTGTTGGAAGTACTGTCATTTATCCACTGAATCACTCTTGTAAGGCTTTTTCTTTTGTACTGTAGGTCAAACTCATGAACTCACGCTTGCCAGGCAGGCACTTACACTGCTGAGATAAATCCTTGGCAACTTCACAAGACTTTTTCAGAATCAATTTTCATAGATGTGTTTGCCTTTTACTGGACTCGACTCTGTTCCATTGACATATCTGTCTAGTACCCTGAAGTCTTGACCACAGTATCTTTATGATAAACTTTGACATCTGGTATTGTTAGTTCTCCAGTTAACTTCTTCACAGCCTATTTGTTTATCCTATGCCCTTTGTATTTCCATATGAATTTAGCATCAATTTTTTTAATTTTTACAGAGCAAAACTTACTATAATTTTGATCAGGATTGCCTTGAGCATATAGATGATTTGGTGAGAGTTGCAGTTTTAACAATAGGGAGTTTATGGTATCATAGAGTATGTCTCTCCATTTTTTTAGGTCTTCTTAAATATTTTGCAGGAATGCATTGTATTTTCTGGCTTTGTACATGTTTTGTTAGAAATTTCTCCAAATATATCACAGTTCTCACTGTCATTCTAAAAAGATTTTTCAGGAAATGGTTTTCCATTTGTTTATTGCTCATATCTACAAACAAAGATGATTTTTGTATGTTGCTCTTTCATCTGTAACTTTGTTAAACACAGTGGTCTTAGTAACAATTTTCATCAATTCCATAAAATTTTCTATGTGGATGATCATACTGTTTGCAATGACATTTTTTCCCATTTCCTTTCAAGTCTGGATGTATTTAAAAGTTATATAGAACTGGTAAGAACAGGAATTCTGTCTTTCTCCTGATCTCTGGGGAAAGACATTCATTCTGAAATTGTTAAGATATTAATGGTAGATTTTTCATACTTGACCATTATCAGGTTAGGAAATTTTCCTTTTATTTTATTTTACTGGAAATTCATCAGAGATGGATATCAAGCCTCTTATCTATGCATACTGCGTTGACCATATGGATTTTTCTTCAGAGTTTAGTTTGGTGGATTAATGAACTTTCAGGTGTTAGACTGTGCCCTCCTGGGGTAAAGCCTTCTGTCTTAGTTGACCATTTTTCCTTGGTAGGACACACTATCCAACACCCACAAGTTATAGGAGCAAAGTTTGATTTTGGGTTTCAGTTTGTAGAGGTTTCAGTCCATGGGTGACTGGCCCCAAAGCAGGACGGCCAGGCAGAGAGGAAACAGCTCGTGGAAGAGCAGGCGGGAAGCAGGAACAGCAAAAGCCTCCCTTACCGCATATTCCACCCGGGCTGCGAGCCTGCAGGTCAGTACCACCTACACCCAGGGCACAGCTTCTGTTTTTAGTGAATCCACTCAGCCACGCCAGAACCATGCTAATCCCATCGGGGCATTGATCCAGTCAGTTACCGGGCACCCCGATCAACCCAGCACCACATACTGTGACCCAGCAACCACCCCACAGCCCCATTTATGAATGTATGAGGCTTTGGGGAGACATATAGATAAAACTCTATCATCTATTTGTATTTCATTAGATTTGTTTTTCTTTTTTAAATGTTTCTGTCTATATTCACAAGGGAGATTTGTAATGTTCTTACCTTATATTTGGAAATTTATCAACAATAAAAAATATTTCCCACAGTTCTGAAGAGTGGGTCATTCAAGGTTAGGCAGCAGCAGGTGTGGGTCTGCTGAGAGCTCACCTCTGCTTCCCAGGTCGACCCTTCTCTCTCCACCCCCGCAGGCCAAAAGGCTAAGGAAAAGCACATCCTCAGATGGCAGAGAGGACCAAACAGCTACAAGGGTCCTCACATGCTTTAATAAGGGCAGCATTGCCCTTCTTGAAGCAAAACTTTCATGCCCTAATCACCTGCTAAACCCCAACCCTTAGCACCATTGTAATGGGGATTAAGTGTTGATGGGAATTTTTGAGGGTCAGTTTTGCTACCCAGCCCAGCTGTCATCTGATTAACCAACCAGCTGCATAATTTCTATTTTTCTCTAAAAAGTATAAGAAAGCCACCCCCGTGCAAATATCCTGATCATCCTAATCTATTACGTTGGATTTATTATCCACTTAGTTTTGTCCCTGAATAGAACTTGATTTTGGCAACTACACAAAAATTATTTCCCAATTCCAGCAATTTGTACATACTTAGCTTTCAATCTTCTACATTCCACAGTAAACTGGTACCTCTCTTCATTAATTCATTCGTTATGTCTCTTTCATCTTAATTCTTATCTTGATTAATTTTCAACAGGAATTGATGGGTTCCTATTTCTTTTTTTCTTATATTCTAATATTCGGTATAGAATTTTTTTCTTGGTACTCACAAGATTTTCACTTGGGTTAGTGGTATCTTGTTCTGTTCTATCCTTGTTATTTTACCTTCATCTTTTGTGATTTTTTAGTGAATATAAAATTCATGATTAATTTTCTTATTTGCTTTGTGACATTACTAGTATTGTTCTACTGTTTCTGGTCCATATTTCATCTGATGAATAGTCATTTTTAATTTATATAATTATTTTACAGGAAATAAAGTGCTTTATACTTTTGACTGTTTTTAGAATTTTCTTTTATTTTTGATTTCCAGCTACTTGGCTGTGACACTCTTGGCCATGATTATTTCTGTCTGGCTAAGCTTTCTGAGCTCCATCTCCAGCCCTTTTAGTGTGTTTATTTTAACTTAATTTTTTAAAATTTTGAGACAATGTCTTGCCAAGTGGCCAAGTTGCTCAGACTGGACTCCAATTTGTGATTTTCCCACTTGAGCCTCTCAGAACACTGGGATTACGGTTTGCACTACCACCTGCCTTATCAGAATCGTATTTTAATTATAGTGTTTTGGAAAGTGATAGGGTTACTTCTTTTGTTCTCTACCTACAGTTACTTGCAAGTTTACTTTATCAAATGCGTGATTTTGAATACTATATAATGATTATACTGCTATTATCACTATTATTATCTCTACATAGACATTTGTATTTTTACTTTAATTTCCACATCAAGTATTCCTGGGAATTATCTCTGCTTTCCTGTCAGAATGTATCTAGCACTTGACTGCTATGAACCATCTTCTCTGCAACCATCCTAACTCAAGACATTGTTAGCTGCAATCTGCATTGTGAGTTCTTCACTTTCTTCTTCTTCTCTTCTTCTTCTTCTCTTCTTCTTCTTCT
>PVLA01014019.1:0-33188 GCA_004027455.1 Hydrochoerus hydrochaeris
TACATAACCATTTGTTCATTTGCATTACTGTGTGCATATTTTATTTAATTATAGATTTTAAATGAAAGAGAGAGGGCTAAAAGACCATAACTTAATATTACCATGGGAATTCAATTTATTTTTATTGTTACTGAATTTATAGTTAGCTGTAGTTTTGCTCATACGTTACCGTGTTACATGTTTTGAGGTATATTTGCAGTGGAAAAAAGCTATCCGCTGCTGAGAACCTCTTGTTAAAACTGGATTGCATAAGCTCAGAGCAGTGTGCTACATAATAAGACAATTTACAGTTATTGTGATAACAGAGGCTGTTTTCTGGGAAGAAAAGATAGCAATATCTCTAAAACTGCACCTGCAAGGAGGCTATAATTTCTATGTGGCTGTCACAGACAATGTGAATCATGGATTATTACCATTTTAAGGGCTCCATGCATTTCCCATTATTTATTATAGCTCCTATAGGACTTACCCTAGTATACTCACATGGATTGAGATAGATATATATTCAGACACACAGATGTGTATATAGTTATATACTTATACACATATATTATGTGCACACACATTATGCTTATAATTTATGGCAAAGAAAATAAATAATCTCAGTGGTTAAAACCTTGCAAAACACCCAAACATAGACAAAAGAAACCTTTACATCTGTCTGTTAAACTCAGGATTAAATCCCTAGAAAGACTCAAAGCCGCTGCCCAGTTTTTCAAGGAGAAATCTCAGTCTCATTAATGAACCATAGCTAAAGGCCACGGTCCCCCCTGGTGTACAAGCACTCAGTGGCCCCATTTGTCATCTGTTCTGGGCTCTGCTGAGCTGCCTTCAGCCCCAAGTGCCCATGGATGTGACTGATTCCAGCAAAACCAAGTGGGGCTCTTTCTTTGCACTTTCCTGTTGTCATCACAAACTGTTTGTGAGCTCCATTCTCTTAGTGCCAAATGGTTCCCTGCTGCAAATGAATCATTTCCCTGAAATACCTATAGTTCAATAAATTGGATACTTAATAAGCATACATAGCAACAGTCAGGAGTGGCCTTGGGCAAACACTAAAAAATGTCAAGTGTGATTTCCTTCTCCTTTCTCTTTTTTGACAACTTTTACCATTCTCAGACATCCCCAGTCCCAACATTGTTCCTCTGCTGATTACATATTGCCACACTAATGCTGAATAATAAAAAAATATACAACCTCCATGGCATAGTTGGCATTTATTGCTCTGTCTTGGGTTAGTTGAGGATTGGATGGAGGCTGATTTTGGCTTGGGATTCTCACCTTTTGGGGAACTTTGCAGGTCAATGATCTGAGGCAGCTTTAGCTGAGGGCAACTTGGCTTGTGCTGGGTGCCTGCTGTTAGGTGAGTCAGACACTGTTACATTGTTGGCAGAGGTGCAAAAGGGAGGGTGAGCCTGATTGTGAGGCACATTGAAAATTTTCTTGCATCACATTTGCTAATATCTCATTGGCTGAGGTAAATTCTGTCGATAAGCCCAGAATCAGAATGGGTACATTGCAAAAGTATCTGGCAAAGGGTTGGGATGTAGAAAGAGGTGAAGGATATATGTTTTTCACATATTATATATTCTTCTGCCTTTAGAACTACTCAGGAAAAGTCAAGCCATGTCTACAGTGAGGTGCAGAGATAGTCTTATGAAGAACTAGCATGTCACCACCGCTATAGTTATCTAATTACAGGGTCTTGCTATGTGGTTCAGAATGGCCCAGACTCACTCTGTAGCCCTGGCTGACCTTGAGCTTTTGGCAATCAGTCTCCTGAGTGCTGGGATCACAGTTGTGTGCCACCATACCTAGCTATTGTGACAAAATACAGAAGAAAAGAAAAGATGGTTTGGGGTGGATTGAAAATGGCCACACATTTGTTGTCATTCCTTTCACTGAGCAGTGGTGTCTATTTCTTCATCCTCTTGGGTCTGAGTTGGGTCAGTGGCTAAGTGATGACAATACAGTGGAAGTTGCCCTTTGGCTGTGGGAGGCCAGTTTTTCACAGAATTGCCTACTTCCCCCACTTCTCCTTGGAATGTTCACTCTTGAGCTGTCTCTCCTCAGAACACAGTTGCCTACAGCTGGAAAATTCCCAGCCAAGTGGAAAAGCCATGTGTGGATTTTCTGAAAAGTGACCTGAATTGCCAGCTATGTGACATTGATAGTTCTGTTCACTTGGGACCCAGATGACCATAGCCCTATCCAGCATTATATAGATGGGAAGACTTGCTTGGCTCAGCCAGGATTGGAAGAGATAAAGCAAGATGATTTTTTAAGCCACTAGTAATTGGAATGGTGTGCTATGTAGCTTGGATCAGGAAAACAGGTTCTAAGAGTAGCATTCTAGGCATTGTGTCAAGGAGAAAGTGGTATTTTTAATCTGTGGGTTTTTCTAGAGCCCTTGAAGAAGACAGTGGTTTATTTTGCCTAACTTGAGAGCCAGGTTGGTAGTACTTTCCTGGAAGGGTAAATGTGGTTAATCAGGGTAGCTGACTTGCATTTTTGCCATCGAAGAGACGTTGGAAGGGTCTGAGCTGGTGTTGGCTTTCCACATAGGGACCTTGTGCTGCAGCTTCTATTTTCACTCCAGAGAAGAACTCCAGAGAGTCTCATAGAGCAGGAAAGAAGGAGTAGTTCCTCTCTTGTCACTTCCTGAGGCAGGCAGTGCCCTTTTAATGCGTGAAATACGTGCATACATATATTGTTATTACTTTAAAAGCCTAAACGTGCTTTTTCTATTTCCAATGTCATTCTTTAGGGATGCCTAGCATGGTTCAGGTCTGCGTATCATCTCTCCATCCTTGAATACCAATCTCTGTCTGAGAAGTTGGATCTAATTTTGAAAGCAATCACTGCTGTGACTGACACATCAGTGATACTGTGCCTTCTTTGCCAAGAGGAAGAACTTCTCCATATGAATTGCTGCCTTCTCTTTTGCTTGTCTCCTTCCTGCAGACGGTTACAAGCTGATTCTTTCATCGTTTAGCCAGATGGTTCTCTCATGGAGTCCAAATTTCTGTTGTGTACTCCTTAAACAGATAAGCTATCAAAGGCTAGAGACAGAGAGCCCAGCTCCATAAATACAGTTGTGGGCTCAGGCTTAGAAGACCTGCTACCAACCAAATGTGTGATGCTTGTGAGTCTCTTCAGGTGCTGTAGGTCTCAGTTTCCTCATCAATAAAGTGAGGACAGATTAGAGATAACAGTCCAGGAAGGCATCTTTCCAGCTCTGCACTTTTAGGATTTTTCAGCGTACCTGGTGATGCTAATATTGTACTTAGGAAACTCCTTTGAGAGTTCTTTCCAAAATGCAGGACCATGTTCCTCAGGAAAATGAGCATGCTTCAGAACCTTGCCATCCACTCTCCTTGCTCATTTTCCATGTAGAGTTTGAAAATGCCATCTATGGTTTTACAGTGCTTCTTTGATTTACTGACAATATTTACTGAATATTTACTCAAAAAAGGGAGTTTGAGTGAGAATGTAGGAAAGAGGGACAAATGATGAAAACTGCCACTTCAACCAATGCGTGGAAAACTCAAGTCTTTTCTTTATAGTGAGAGGGGTCTCCCCAGATCCTTCCTGGGTGTGGCCCAGGGCCCCTGCCCCATTCCTGTGCTTACCGTATATGCTCCTGTGCTTACCATATATTTTCTGAGCAGGTGAGAGTAGACAAATCCCCTATCATAGCTCTGGCATTAGCACCCTCAGGAGGGGTTGGGAGCCCAGACTAGTGCAGTCTAAGCAGAGCATACAGATGGCTGGACAAAGGTCATGCTGGCATATGTTTCTGTGGCAGAAAGCTGGGTGATGAAGGACACGCTAAAGATGAAGAGCTTGGAACGCTGTGTCTGCACTGATGGCAAGGTCTGTGAGGCTTTGGATGCATCCAACCACTCTTCAAGTGCCACAGGGTCAGCAAAGCATAACGCTGGTTTTCCTCAAATGTTTTCCTCATAATTTTTAAATCCATGCACATTTTTAATGGAAATTTAATCATATGTTTCAGATTTATTTACACTTAACTAATCAAAATGTTGTTTTGCAACAGGGATTTAAGTTCCAAGAAACCTTTTGAGTTTTTTTAAAATAAGCTTTTAAAGGACCTTTCTCTTTCTTTATTTCTTTTTTTTTTATAAACAGGAAAACCTTGTATCATGGAGAGCAAACAAGCTTGAACCCCAAAAGGTTCAAGTTTGACTTGAAAGTCAAGTGTTGTGAATATCAGGAATAGTCTGCAGAGAAATGGATTTCTTATGGTTTTTCCTTAGAAATTTACAAGGAACCAACTAAAGATTTCAACAGAGCACTATCTGCTTTTTTAGTGAATATCTTGAAATGTAGTATGCAAATTAGAAATTTTATAGCTCTTTTATAAAGTCACTTGGTTTTGACACATTTAAAAATACACGAGTGAGATTTTGTTTTATGTTGTTTGCTACTAGTGCCAAACTTAACAAGAAAACAAACAAACAAATAAATGTATGAACAAAAAGGGCAAGGCATCAATTAAAACAACAAAACTGGCCTGAACTTTCTCAGTTTTTGGTCTGAATTGGCTGTCTGTACAGGTTAAGTGTGTTGGGTACAAGTCGTCAATAGCCTCTCTTTCCAACCCCCTGCCAAAGAGTTGAAGCAATTTTTGTAAAATGCCTAAATCATAAAACTAAAGAAATAATTGTTTTTATAACATTTATATGCTTTATATACCTAAAGGTATATATACCTAAAGGTGTACCTACACACCTTTAGGCTTATATATTTTACTTATATATTTTATTTACTTTATAGTTATTACTTTATTTACATATAAATGTATATTTATATACTTTTATGTTTGATTTATTTTACTTATATATTATATATTTCATGCTTATATATTTCATGCTTGAAATATTTTGCATGTTCTTTTTGTCTACTTTATACTTACATGCTTTATGTATTTGCTTATGTGTATACAGTCTGGATTAGAACTTATCTTAGAATTCATTTTTACTTTGTATATATATATGTCATTATCCTGATGATATCAATTTGAAGAGTTGATGCAAGCGAGGTAATCTGACCATTCAGCTAAGAACCCATTACTCAGTGCTTATTCCTTGTGGTTAGAGAAGCAGAGACTGACTTAAGGGGATTCAGTTCATGGTTACCAGAGAAATACTTTTTATAGGTGGAGGGTCTGTAACTAGGACCACATGCAGGTGGGGAAGTTTCTCCATGTCCCATTTGCTGAATATGGGATATAAATTTGTGAATTTGTCACTTTCTTTTCTGAAGAGTTTGTTTGGATATATGGTTTTAATTTTTTTTTAATTTTAAAGATAGTAAAATCCAACAAAACAAGGCAGAACAAAGCCAATCAAGACAATGCAGCAAAATTGGTACAGAACTTCAGAACACGATACCAGGAAAACAGTAATAGCTACCATAGTATATCTTGCTATCTTTACAATAGTTGTCCATTTGTTTGGATATAAATTTTGATGGAAGCAATAGTTCTTCCAGTTTACCACAATCCAGACTTTGTACAATTCTACTATGACTCTACCACTGTAATTTTAAATACAATTTTAAGTAGGATTGATATTTAAAAAACTAATCTTAATAGAGAAACAGTTAATCATTTGGATTTCACTAGTGTTCACTACCTACATAGAACAAGTTGGAAGAGTCTGAAAAGTGTCTTTAACAATATGTTATACACCAAAAAATTTGTGTTTTTTAATTAATATTTAAATACAGATTAAAGTTATATAATTTACCAGAATCACTTTTGGGGGAAGTAAAAGATTAAAAAAAAGCTACAAAGAGAGGTATATGAATGCTACAATCACAGCCAATGAAGTAACTAACTGTCCCGGGTTCATATCCTCTTTGGCTGCTCAAAGGAACTCTATCGGATCTGCCTGGGAGAGAAATAAAGAGACTCGGAGGCAAAATACAATAAAAATAATTGCTCATCCTGTGTGAAATGCCTTGCATCCACTCTGGGAAAGCCTCCTTGTGGCAGGAAGAAGCCAGGTAGCATGGAATAAAAGTGTAAGTGATTTCTGCCAGGCAGGTACCCAAGAGCCAGCTGGCTCCTCGGGACTCACAGGCAAAGCCCCAGAGTTGAATGGCAAGAGCCAAAGGAAAAACAAGAATTGCATTGGCCTCAGAAACAAACACTTAATGACCTCAGGAGGAGGCTGTGGGGGAACAAGCCCATAAATAAAACATAAACAAACTTAGAAATAGGCTTTATAGACCCGGTGTAGTGTGCTAGCAGTATGCGGCCTTTGCTGTGCCCGAGGATGTGTCACTGAAGGTGGTTATGGCTTTTGGAAAAGTGTAGAGCTGAGCTGGGGTGTTGCAGGTAAGTTGCTAGCTTTTATGTGGGAGGTTGAATTTTTTTTATGATGCTTCTGCAAACTGGGTCAAACTGTGCCCTCTGTTTGAAGATGAGTCACAGTCGTCTTTATTTCAGCTTTGGATCCATCTGCATTATCATCATTGTTGCTTAATAATTATTTAGCATCTCATCTCAGCCATAATTCAAAGAACATATATCACATAGCTACAGTCTTTCCATTGTAGCTGACAATCTCAGAAAAGTATGATCTGCTTATTTGTGCACATACATGTGAGGGCCACTTTTGAATGTCCCTCAATGTTATTTTTTCATTTTTAGATTTAAAATAGAAGTATTTCGATAGACAACCTGGATTTTATGTGGGAAGAGGACTTTTAATGAGGTTTATTGGAGGTGAGAGTCTCTTGGCAAATTTTATATGTAGAGTGTTTGTTAGATAATCTTTATTTTAGTTTGGGTTATTGATGACAATAAAAGAAAAATCAGATTTTTTTTAATCTGAGAAAAATCCAAAACCTTCTTCTCCATGCAATCCAAACAAACAAAATTCAAATACCCATCATAGTTTTTTTTTTCACTTTTATATGGCTTTTACTCAAAGGTGCCAAAGAAGTTGGACTTTTCTGCTCCTTTCCCTGGAATACACTTGGCTTTGTTCTTTACAGCATGGGCAATTGCTGTTAAGGAGACTTTCCCTTTAACATGTAATTAATAGTTTGGCATTTCCCCAGGGATTTCCTCGGGACCCTTTCTGTATCTGTTTTGTATTATAGAGTTCCCTTGCTAAATATTTCCAGATCATATAGATTTAGATAAGACAAGTTCCAGAACTTTGAGTATTTTTTATTTTGACATTTACAGTATTTATTAGTGTTATGAAAATAATACTTTGACAAGTCCCCAAATAATAAATGGCAATATTCTCAAACCTTGAGTCATTCAGAGCAACTCTCAGTGGCTGGTAACCACCTGATATCTAACAATTCTTGTTCAGATGTGTTAGCAAGTTTGCAAAAAATCCTTTCAGAATGCTTTCTCATGATAATTATATTTCCTTACAATCCCTTTGGGTGATTGGTGGGCCTGACATATCTTGTTCCTTTATCTGTGAGAATTAAAGAGTAAAGAGAGGAAGAAACACAGTTTTGGGGGCAAATCACATTCTTAACAGGGGGCATGGTGGGCATCCTGGAGGGTGGAACATGTCACTCTTGAGTATTAAGGGACATGACTTAAGTAGAACAAATAATTTCACCTCACTCTAGGAACTAACTAGGGCTCATGTGGATATCTTCCCCATGAGTCAGTGAGCTGAGTTGGGTGGCCTTCATTCATTATCTTTCCCTTTCTGTACCAATTGTTCTTATGAAATTTGCCTTATAACATACTAATTTGCATATATATCTCTGTGCTCTACTAGGCTTGATCCTGAGAAAGGATTATATATTTCTCATTGTTCAGTCTCCAAGTCTTTGCATAATGCTTTGCATAAATATTTTTAAGTTGTATTAAAACTCTAACTTAACTATATACTTCATATAGTATTTAGGTTAAGGATTGCTACTAGTAACAAACCAAAAAATTTAGTGGCTTTACTCAACAAAGTTGATTTCTCATTTACATCATAGCCTGGCAATAATGGCAGCTTCCTTCATGTGGCAATTTTTATTTAGGATCTTTTGATTTTGTGGTTCTGCCTCCTGCAATTCATCAGAATCTGCTGTCTTTAGCTACAGATAGAAAAGAGGACAATAAAAGCACATCTACAGCTTAATCACTTTGCCTGGAAGTGACACGCAAAACTTCTGCTCATATTCTGTTGGTGAAAATAGACACACAGTCTTACCTGGACACAGTGGTGCCTGGGAATAGTGTCTGGTGAGCCTACTGCTTCCCAGTAGAGGAGGAGAAGCTAGAAGAAATAGCACCCATTTTTGGAATCCAATTGTCTGTACTATCTTTCCCATGGATGACCACACTGAAAAGAGAGAGAATCATACAGTTGATTGAAAGAATGTTAACATAATTTTCCATTTTATAATTGAAGAAACAGGATTAAACAGAAAATGAGATATCAGTGTTTCCTTAGATCTGTGCCATGTTGGAACTTGGGGCACTGGGAAAATAGGCTGCCAGCATGCTGCTCTGGTAGGCAGCTGTGAGCCAACTGGCACGAGGGCTAAGAATCAAACATTTATCTCACCACCCCCCAGCAAGTGAGAGCCAGAGATCTGAGCATCTCTTGCAAATTTTGACTATATGCAATATAGCAAATAAGGGGTATTTTCTTATGCCATTTCTTTTTTTATTTAAAGAGGAAAAAAACATGTAAAGGGTAGAGATAATAAGAATTAAAAAAAAAGATAAACAGTAAGAAATCACTAGTTGATAAGTTACATATTGTCCTCTTAGAAATAGTTGTTCAAGTTACAAAATTAAAGCATACAAAGTAGATATTCAAATAGTGAGACTGTAAACAGCTACCCATGCATGAGTCTCTACACGTATTTCTATCCTTTCTGTATTAGAGGGAAAAACAAAACATAGCAAGACAAAACAAAACAAATTCCTATAAAAACATGAAACCAAAAAGTCATATGAAACCCCAGTACAAGGTGATCTACAATGGTTACTGTGTTGTCTCTCATTATCATCAATAGAATTGTCTATATCATCAGGCATAATTGAATATAGCAGTATAATTGAATATAGCAGTACATAATAATATTAGTAAAAATAAAACATTGTAGACAGTATAAAACTTCAAAGGCAGATAATAATCAAACCATAGTGGATGTTCTGGTGAATATTGTCATCTTCAGTGTAGTTGCCTATACTCTCAGACTTGATACTATCAATCATAACAGCTTTGGATAAAATCTATCAATACAAAACAGCGATCTAACAAATTAGATTTGATTACGATCAGTTATGGTAAAACAGTGTAGTTTGTACAGAACTTTAGATTAAGTTAATAGGAAATTAAGGAGGATTACTGTACTATATCCTGCTATTTTTGGGATAACTGTCTGTGCCCTCAAACCTAGTACAGGTAGAATGACTGGAACAGAATATGATACATCTAAGCAGAGTGATGTGAGTAATGTGGTTTTCAAATCCTGGTGCACTATTAATAATATAGTGTATCAAGGCCATCTATATTAGAGATTCTAGCCATCTTTTCTGCCTCATTTCTGCTGTGCTATTTTTCTGCCTTTGTTTGTCTATTTTTCTCCTTCATTCTATTGCCTGCCCTGTTCACTGAGGCCTTTCTGTCACTGTTCCTAAAATCCTGGTATTTTTTTTCTCTTTCTCTAGAATATCCTTCAGTATTCTCTGTAGGGTTGGATTGGTGGTCACAAATTCCCCCAGTTACTCTTTGTCATGGAAGCATCTTGTTTCTCCATTAATTTCTAGTGACAGTTTTGCAGGGTACGTCAATCTGGGCTGTAGGTTATTTTCTTTAAGGGTTTGGAAAACTTCACTAAAGTTCTTCTTGATCTGATGGTCTGTGTCGAGATGTCTGCCATGACCTTGATGGGCTTTCCTTTATAGGTAATCTGTTTCTTTTCTCTGATGGCTTTTAATATTCTGTTTTTATATTGAATTTCTGGTATCTTGATTATTATATGTCTGGGTGTAGCTCTGTTTTGGTTGTAGGTGGCTAGAGTTCTGTATGCCTCACATAACCAAGTATCATTTTCTTTTCCCATGCTTGGGAAGTTTTCCTAAATTATTTCCATGAATAGCCTTTGTAATTCACCTGTATGTATTCCTGCTTCTTCATTCACATTTCTTAGTCTTAAATTATAGATTCTCTTGTCATTTTCTAGCCTTTGTATTGTTACTGCCTGTTTCTTTGTTATTTTAAAGAGATCATTCCTTCCATGATCACACATTGCAAACTTGTCTTCAAGTTTTGATAGTCTATCCTTAGTTTCTTTCAAGCAGTTTTGCCAGCTTTCAGTGGAGTTTTTAATTTCCTGGTAATCTCTTTGAATCTGCTTCATGTATTCTATATTTTCTTTATATTCTTTATTGAATGTTTCTCTCCTTGTTTTGTGTTCTTCCCTTCTTCCATCTATGTCTTCCTGAGAGATGCTTAGCATTTCTTTTATTACTCTATTCATATCTTGCTTTATCTGATTTAATATTTCAGTTTTGAGCTCGTCTACAAGATCTCAAAGATATCGCTTAATGTCTATTGAAGCCATGTCTGATGTTGCGTGTTTGCTGCCCTCAGTCTCCCTTGTTTTTCCTTCTCCTGGATCAGTGCTCTCAGGGTTCTGGGCTGGGGGCCTCCTCCTGCCTCTCTCTCCTGTCATGGTCCCTGCCTCCTCCACACAGGTGTACATTGGAGGTCCCAGCCCCCTTCTGTGTTGACCATGGTTCTTCTGAAGCATGCTGGTGAGGGACCTCTGCCCTCTCCTGCCTGCTCTTGCCACTGAGGTGTAAGCAGGGGCTCCATGTGCCAGCCTCTCCCCACCTGGCCAGCCAAACTTCAGGGGCCTTCACCAAGTGAATGTGTGCTAGGTGCAGGGAATTGATCTGGGAAGGCTCACTGGGTCCCAGCAGTGGTGTGACCCAGTCCAAGCAAATCCCACGAATCTGCTCTGGGGAGGGAGCAACCAACTGAAGTCACTGTCACTCCCAGTTCAGGCTCCTCCTAGCCAATTCAAACATGTCGCCCATTTGATCATGTCCTACTCATGGAGGGGTCTCATTCCCAGCACTGACCATAGATTAGTGAAGGTCCATTTGCTGACTCTGCTCTCTGTTGAGCTCACCAAACCCCGACTTCAGCACAGCTGTGGCTCCTGTGAGTCGTGGTGGAACAGAGTTTGGGCAGCTCTGCTGGCTGGCAGAAATTCAGGACTGCATGAATTTAGGTCAGTGTGGACTTGGTTGGTCCCAGTGAAAGCGCTGTGTTCACTAATTTTAGCTGTTCCAATTGTAGCCTGGAGACTGTGTGTTTGACGAGCTTTCTCCGTTTTAATTTCTTGCTGTGTCAAGAGGATCCATCTTCCTCTGTCTGGATCTCTCCAGGATATTTTATTCTGGCATATGAGTTGTTTCTCCTGGGAGGCTTTGTATTTTGTTGCTCACTGATTGGCCATCTTTAGCTCCTCCTCTTATGCCATCTCTTTGAAAGCAAATATTTTAAATCTGTTTTGCTCTGTTCTGATCAATGGTACTGCTCTATTCAATATTCTGTTTTTATAATTTTGGTATTTCCTTTGATATTGCTCTACCTGATTGAAGGAACAACTATTGTAAAGAAAACCAGATATACTATTGTACCTATTGCTGGTATGCCAGTAACCTGTTGTGAGGTTCTGTACTAATTTCACTGCACTGCCTCAACTGGCTATGTCCTGTCTTGTTCTGGTGTATTTTACTATCTTCAAAATAAATAAATAAATAAATAAATTAATAAATTAATAATAAATAAGAAAAAATAAAAAGTAAATAACAACAACAACAAAACAGATCAGTAAGGTACTGAGCAACCTGAAACATGATATTACTAAACAAATAATGGACTTAAAAAGCAAAAGGAGGTAAAGAAAGTGCTCTAAAGGATATAACTGCATGTATATTTAAGTGTGTAGGATTGATAACCATGTTGCTAAATTTTTATTGGATCATTGAACAGAACTGTTTGCAGCCTCACTGTTTGAATGTCCACTTTGTATGCTTTAATTTTGTAACTTGAACAACTATGTCTAAGAAGACAATATGTAATTTATCAACTAGTGATTTCCTACTGTTTTTTTTTCTGAAATTCTGTATTGTTTCTACCCTTTTCTCTGTTTTGCTTCCCCCCCTCTTTAAATGAAGTAAAAAAAGAAGAAAAAAACCAGAAACCCTCTTTCTGGGTCTCTCTAGGTTGTTTTACTCTGGAATATGAATTGTTTCTCCCAGGAGGCTTTGTATTTTGTTGCTCACTGGTTGGCCACCTGTAGCTCCTCCCTGATTTTTTTTGTGAGACAGGCTCTTACTGTGTTGAACTCACCCTGTCCATGTTGGTGTTGAACTCACTCTGTAGCCTAGGATGGCTTTGAAGTCATGGCAATCTTTCTGTCTCAGCCTCTTGAGTGCTGGGATTGCACGTGTGTGCCACCATGCCTGGCTTGGAGGATCTATTAGATCTAAACCATAAAATCCCCTATAGTATTCTCTCTCCTGCCTCACAAATATGTACATGCATGCATATATATGAAAATACACATATACTTTATATGGATGTGTATACATTCATACATATATCCACATAAATTTCTTTTATCACATGTTGAAGTAATTAATATTATTTTCTTGTGTTCACTTTTTACCATGTGCCAACTACTCTTCTAAACCCTTTTGCATAAAAACTAACATAACCTCACAATAACACTATTATGTAGATATTACTTTTATGGCATTTCATTGATGAGGAAGTCAAGTCACAGAGGATTTAACTCCTTGCTAAGTTTACACAGATAAGCAGCAGAGTAATCTTTGAACTCAAGTAGAGATTTTTTATTTTTAGTACTGGAGATTGAACTCACAACCTTGTGCTTGCCAGTCAGGCTCTTACGTCAGGTAGAGTTTTAATCACATGTTGTGCATATTTATACACTGTGTAACATGTTCTATTTTAGAATTAGCTATTTTTATTCAGTATTTCCTGGAACATTTCTTCATGTGATTAAATAACGTTCTAAAATGAGATATTATAGTAACCATTGTTCATTTCCTGTTATCTGGTTTTGAAGTCTTATAATGCTTTCATTCTTTTTATTGGTTTTACTCTATTTTGTTATGCTTGATATTATTGTGTGTGAGAGTATGAACAACTATTTCAAAGAAAACAAAAGATATTATGGTAGCCACTGTCGATATACTGTTGTCTTATGAAGTTCTGTGTTGCTTGCATTGTTCTGTTCTGATTTGCTTTATTATGTTCTATTCTGTTCTATTTTCTTTAAAATAAAAAATAATGTTCTTCTAAAATGGTATTTTAATGGTTGCATGGAATTTAGTACAATGATATGTATCTTTTTAATTTTATTTAAAGAAAAAAAGCAAAACAGAAAAAGGGTAGAAAAAATAAAGAATTAAAAAAATAAGCAGTAAGAAATCACTAGTTGATAAATTAAATACAGTCCTCTTAGAAATAATTGTTCAAGTTATAAAATTAAAACATACAAAGTAGACATTCAAACTGAGACTGCAAACAGTTCTGTTCAATGATCCAACAAAAACTTAGTAATATGGTTATCAATCCTACACACTTAAACACACATGCAATTGTATTCTTTAGAGCACTTCTTTTTCCTCTATTTTTTATAAAAGCAATTACACATTTTGGGTTTTATTATTTTTGTAGTTCTTATCACTTTTTACAGTACAGACACAATGTGCTATTTATAAATATGATTCTTATTTATTTCATTAATGAGGATAGTCTCAAGTTGTCTCCATTTACCTATGAAGGTCTCAAGATCATCCTTTTTTATAGCTGAGCAATATTCCATTGTATAAAAATGCCACATCTTTTTCATCCACTCTGTGGTTGATGGGCATCTTGGTTGTTTCCAAGATTTAGCTATTACAAATTGTGCTTCTATGAACATGGGTGCACATATATCACTGTGATATGACCTTTTCAGTTCTTCTGGGAAAATACCCAAGAGGGGAATAGCTGGGTTGAATGGAACTTCCAACCCTAGTCTTCTGAGAATTCTTCATACTGATTTCCATAGTGGTTGTACTAATCTACACTCCCACCAACAGTGGAGCACTGTTCCTTTTTCCCTCGCCTCACCAACATTTGTTATCATTTGATTTCTTGACAGCAGCTATTCTTTGTGGAGTGAGATGAAATCTCCATGCTGTTTTAATTTGCATTTCTTGAATGACCAGTGAGGGTGAACATTTCTTCATGTATTTATTTGCCTTTTGTATGTCTTCATCTGAGAACTGTGTGTTCATCTCAGATGTCCATGTTTGGGGAGGGTCTTCAAATTTGGGGGGGGGCTGATGTTTTTCAATTCTTTATATGTTCTGGATGTGGGTCCTTTGTCTGAGGGGTTGCTGGCCAAAATTCTTTCCCATTCTGTGGGTTTTCTTTTCACTCTTTTGGTGATTACTTTTGAAGTGCAAAAACTTTTCAATAATATGAGTTCCCAGTTGATTCTTTGGTGTTTTCCATGCAGTTTGCATTTTGTTCATGAATTCTTTTCCTACCCCTATGTCTCTAAGACTTCTGCCTACCTTGTCTTCCAGTAGATCTAGTGTTTCTGTTTTAATGTCTAGGTCTTTGATCTATTTAGATTTAGTTTTTTGCATGGTGACATGCATGGATCTAGTTTAAGTCTTCAGCATGTGGAGAACCAGTTTTTCCAACACCATTTATTAAAGAGGCTATCCTTCTTCCAGTGAACATGGTTAGCCCCTTTGTCAAATATCAGGTGGCTGAATGTCTTTGCAGTTGTGCTTGCATCTTCTAATCTGTTCCATTGATCCTCAGGTCTATTTATTTGCCAATTCCATGCTGATTTTATCACTGTGGCTTTGTAGTATAGATTCAAGTCAGGAATTGAGATGCCTCCTGCTTTGCCTTTGTTGCCCAGAATTGCCTTTGTTATTCTAGGTTTCTTCTGTTTCCAAATGAATTTTAGGAGTGTTTTCTCTAGATCTGTGAGGTATGTTAATGGTATTTTGATTGAGATTGCATTAAATCTGTATAACAGTTTTGGGAATATGGTCATTTTCACAATGTTGGTTCTTCCTATCCATGAGCAAGGAATATCCTTCCACTTTCTAATATCTTCTTCAATCTCCTTTTTCAGTGTAGTATAATTTTCAGCATATAAGTCTTTTACATTCTTAGTTAGGTTGATTCCTAAGTATTTCATTTTTTTAGATACTATTGTGAAGGGCCATATTTCCATAATTTCTCTCTTGGTGAGTTTTGTGTTTGTATACAGGAATGCTATTGATTTTTTTTTGTACTGGGGATTGAACTCATGACCTTATGCTTGCCAGGCAGGTGTTTAAGTCACTGAGCTAAATCCCCAGCCCTGATGCTATTGATTTTTGAGCATTGACTTTCTATCCAGCTACATTGCTGAATTTATTTATTATCTCTAGTAGTCTTTTAAGGGAGTTTTTTTGGCCTTCTATATAGAGTATCATGTCATCTGCAAATAGTGATAATTTAACTTCTTCCTTTCCTATCTTTATTCCTTTTATTTCTCTCTCTTGTCTGATTGCCCTGGCTAGTGTTTCCAGCACTATATTGAATAGGAGTGGTGATAGTGGACATCCTTGTCTTGTTCCTGATTTTAAAGTGAAAGCTTTCAGTTTTGTCCATTTAGTATAATGTTGGTTGTTGGTTTGTCATAGATGGCCTTCATGAGATTGAGGTAGACATCATGTATTCCAAGTTTCTGAAGGGTTTTTTAAATCATGAACATGTGTTGGACTTTGTCAAAAGCTTTTTCTGCATCTATTGAGATAACCATGTGGTTTTTGTTTTTGGCTCTGTTGATGTGGTGTATTACATTTATTGATTTTTGTATGTAGAACCATCCCTGCATTCCTGGAATGAATCCCACTTTGTCATGATGTATAATCTTCTCGACAATTTGCTGCATTCTATTTGTCAGTATTTTCTTGGGAATCTTTGCATCAATGTTCTTTAGTGAGATTGGCCTATAGTTCCCCTTTTTGATTGGGTCTTTCTATAGTATTAGTATCAGAGTAATACTTGCCTCCAGAAATGATTTAGGGAGGATTGCTTTCTTTTCAATTTCATTGAAGAGTTTAAGGAGTATTGACATCAAATCTTCTCTAAATTTCTTGTAGAAATCAGCTATAAATCCCTCAGGACCTGGGCTTTTCTTAGTTGATAAATTTTTAATTACATTTTTAATTTCAATAGCTGATATTGGGTTGTTCAAAATTGCTATATCTTCTTGGTTGAGCTTTGGTAGTTCATATGTTTCTAGAAATCTGTCCATTTCCTCTGTGTTTTCCACTCTATGTGAGTAGAGATTTTCAAAATAGGTGTTCATGATCTTTTGAATTTCCATGGAATCTGTAGTAATTTCCCTCTTTTCAGTCCTTATTTCACGAATTTGGGTTTTTTCTTTCTTTTTCTTTATAAGGCTAGCTAGAGGTTATTCAATTTTGTTTATTTTCTCAAAAAATCAGCTTTTTGATTCATTAGTTCTTTATATATATATTTTTAGTTTCAACTACTTTAATTTCTGCTGTAATCTTTGCAATTTCCTCTCTCCTATGAGCTTTGGGTTTAACTTGCCCTTCTTTTTCTTGAGATGTAGCTTTAGGTTATTTATTTGTGCTCATTCTGTTTTCTTGATATGACAATTTATTGCTATATATTTCCCTCTTAAGACTGCTTTCTTTGCATCCCACAGATTACAGTATGTTGTTTCTGCATTTTCATTGAATTGTAGGTATTGCTTTATTTCTTCTTTAATTTCATCTGTAACTCACTGGTTATTCAGAACCTTGTTATTTAACTTCTGTGTATTTATGCAGGTTCTGCAATTTCTTTTGCCATTAATTTCCAATTTCAGTGCACTATGATCAGATATTATGAATGGGATAATTTCAGTCCCTTTGCATTTACTTGAGACTGTTTTATGGGTTAATATATGGTCTATTTTTGAGAATGTCCCATGTGCAGTTGAGAAGAATGTATATTCTGATGTGGTTGGGTGGAATGCTCTGTAAACATCTACTAAGTCCATTTGCACACAGGTATGATTCAGTACTATTATTTGTTTGCAGACTTTTTGTCTAGTTGATCTATCTCTTTGTGACAGTGGGGTATTAAGGTCCCCTATTACAATTGTGTTCTCATGTATTTGGTTTTTCATGTCCATTAGTATCTGTCTTATATAGTTGGGTGCTCCTGTATTTGGTGCATATATATTTAAAATTGTTAGTTCTTCCTCTTGAATTTGTCCACTAATGAGTATGTAATGACCTTCTTTATCTCTTTTAATCATTTTAGGCTTGAAGTTCACATTGTCTGCAAATAGAACAGTTACCCCTGCCTTTTTCTGGGTTCCTGTTGCATGGAATAATATTTTCCATACTTTGACTTTTAATCTATGAGTTTCCTTTTGGGTCAGATGTGTTTCTTGTATACAGCATGTTGTGGGATCATGTTTCTTGATCCATTCTGTCAGCCTATTTCTTTTGACAGGTGAATTGAGGCCATTTACATTTATGGATATCACTGATATGTACTGGCTTGACTTTGCCTTGTTATGTTCCATTTGTTTACTTTCTGCTTTACCCCTTTGTTTAATTGCTTGTCCTGCCTGGTGATTTCTTTCTGTTGTTGTTTTGGGGATTGTGGTCATTTTTTTTTTCTATTGAATATGTCTTTCAATACTCTTTCTAGGGTTGGTTTAGTGGAAGTGAATTTCTTCAGTTTTTCTTTGTCATGGAAGTATCTTGTTTCTCCATTAAATTTGAATGAAAGTTTTTCTGGGTACATCAGTCTGGGTTGAGGGTTGTTTTCTTTCAGGGCTTGAACTACCTCACGCCAAGCTCATCTTGACTTGAGGGTTTGTGCTGAAAAGTCTGCTGTGATTCTAATGGGCTTTCCTTGATAGGTGAGTTGTGTCTTTTCTCTAACAGCTTTTAGCATTCTGTTTTTATGCTGTATGTCTGGGATCTTAATTATTATATGTCTCGGTGTAGATTTATGTTAGTTGTGACTGTTTTGCATTCTATATGCCTCCCTTATCTGTATATCAGATTTTTTCCCCATGTTTGGGAAATTTTCTGCTATTACTTCTGTGAATATTCTAGTTATGTCAATTGCATTGAATCCTGCCTCTTCACTGATGCTTATTAATCTAATGTTTTTACTCTTGGCATCATCTTATACCTGCTGGATTGTCATTTCATGCTGCTTTGTTATTTTTAAAAGTTCTATCCTTTCATGATTGCTGATTGCAATCCTGTCCTCAAGGTCTGAAATCCTATCTTCAGCTTCATTTAAATGGTTTTGCCAGCTTTGAATGAATTTTTTGTTTCTAGGGTATTTCTTTGAGTTTGTTTCATGAATTCTGCTTGTTTTCTATATTGTTCATTCAAGGTTTCAATCAGTTTCCCATGATCCTGCACTTTTTTATCTATTTCTTCTTTAGCTGTGCTCAGCACCTCCTTTACTAAGGTTGTTATTTCTATCTTTATACATGGGAGAGTACTTCTAAATTGATTTCTTCCTCATGGAGTTGTTTTTTTTATTTCACTCACTATCCTTTCAGAGATTTCTGGTGTGTTACTTTTGAAGTCCTCTATTTCAATGTCTCCTGTACTTGCTCCTGGTGAACTAGAAGTCTGAAATTGCATTTTGCCTTTCTCTTTTGCAATTTTTCCCTTTTGAGTTAACATTTGGTCCTTCAATCCCACTAGTGTCAACTGTTGGTAGTGTGTAACTTGGAGTCCTAATGTAAGGCTAATGTTTGTCTAATTTCTGAGTCCCTCAATGAATAGGTGGGCCAGTCACCTGACTTCCTACTGCAGGGCCTGTTGGGTGAGTCCTATATTCTTCCTGGGCTGACAAGCCTAATAGTATCGATGTAGGTCAACTTTTAGTTCCTGCTATTACTTTATCTTCAGTTTATCCCAGGTCACCAAATCTCTCTGTCTATAGTGTTTGGGTTGGCTGAGGCCCTACTGTGTCCCTATTGTGTGTTGGTGTGTCTCACAAGCCCTTTTAATATTCTCCAAGTTGGGGTAGTCCTTATTGGCACACTCCTTACCCTGCCTGATGTTTTCTGTGTGCAGGAAGGGGTCACCCACACTCTTGTCATACTCACCAAGGTCTTACAGTTAGTTGGTGGGAGCTTTACCACTGGCCCTTTTTGCCCTTTGTACACCTCTATGTTAGGGGCATACTCACCACACTGATTGGAGCCTGCTGAGATCTTCTGTTTAGGTGAGGCAGTTACTGAATCTACCTTCAAGCTAGCACAGTTAATCTACTGTAGTCCAAGGTTCTGGGAGAAAGATGGGAGCTGAATATCAACAGCAGTATTTGATCCAGGAAGTAGGGAGTGTCCCCAAAGGGCCAGTAGATATCCTGGGTCTGGGCATCCACTGGGTGTAGGCCAAGGTCCCAGGGCAGCGTGGTGTTCATCAGTGGCGCTGGAGTCATACAGGAAGTGTGCAGCAGTGTGGGCAGCATGTGTTTCCCAGGGCCAGCTTGAGTCACACAGGGAGCATGTGGAGGTGCAGGCCAAGGTCCCAGGGTGGCATGAGGTTCCTCAGTGGTGGCTGGAGTCATGTAGGAAGTGTGCAGCTGTGCGGGGCAAGGTCAATGATATGTGTTTTATTTAGTCGTTTACCTAAGGTACTTGTTTTTGTTAACACTTTCTCTACTGAACAACATGGCGGGTGGAAACATCCATGAGCTATGTCTTTGTGCATTCATGGCATTTGTGTTCCAGCACTGGATTAGTAAGCATTGAATTGATGAGGGAAACAGGGTCTGCTGTTTCTGTGGTTTCTGTTTCTGTATCAAGCCCTAATCCCCATCCCCTCTGCAGGTGCAAGCTGCTCTGAGAGCCGGTGACAAGAACTGGGGTCTCTTCATTTCCTTTATTCTGGCCCCAAACAGGTATGTTGATTAAGTTGGGATCTCTTTTTTTTTTAACCTGCTATTTTAATGAATTTTTACAATCATTTTCTGTCCTTCTGGAAGAACTTTAGTTAGTATCCCTCAAAATATTTTTGGTGAAGGGGATAAATTGTCTCAATTTTTTTAGCCCTTAACAGGCTTTTTGTGATGCTATAACAAATAC
The DNA here is from genome assembly GCA_004027455.1 of Hydrochoerus hydrochaeris. Taxonomy (NCBI): domain Eukaryota; kingdom Metazoa; phylum Chordata; class Mammalia; order Rodentia; family Hydrochaeridae; genus Hydrochoerus; species Hydrochoerus hydrochaeris. The sequence goes on from PVLA01014019.1 coordinate 20,206, forward strand.
CACTGAGAAATTTATAAAGAGTAGAAATTTATTTTCTCACAGTTCTGGAGACCAAGATGAAGGTGCCGGTAGCTTATGACAGGGGTTCCTGGCTTTTTTTTCTTGGGCTCCTATGCCTAGCCTGTGTCCAGCATGCTCAGTAGTGCTCAAAAACATTTACAGGGCAAGTGAATGGAACAAATTCCCTGAGAAATTACTGTCATTGCTCATAACGTGGTAGCTGCTTATCCACCATATTCTCTATCTTTGTTTCTATGGCCAGCTAACTCTGAGCTCTGAGGGAAAGACTGCCATTCCTACCCCAGGAACACAGGGAAATTCTAGATTCTCCTGGACTCAATGTTGAGAGACTATTGGTTTATTTTTATAGCTGATATGGTATCTCTTGAGTCTCTCTGCAAGAGATTCCCATGTTCTCCAGGCCCAAAATTTATGCTGCGGTCCTGCAGGTCCCAAGCTGACAGAACCCGTGAGGCCACGCTTGCTTCAAGATGGCTGCTGTCAATACAATACCAGGCAATCTCTTAATTCTCATCAGCTGAGGCTGAGGTGTTCCTCCAGTGGTGCACATAAACTCTTTGGGTTGATTGGCCTCTAATATATAATTAGGAATGAGTCTCTGCTGTACATATTTTTCAGTTTTCCTAGGTACGATCACACCAGCAGAATGTGACATGTCACTGCTGAGGGGCTCCATGTGGCCCGGGGAAGAACTTTCATCTGGCCAGTCTGATGTTCAGTAACATGAGGCACCTAGGGAAAATGCCTGAATGTAACTACTCACTCCCATTCTATACCACCCCCAGGTTGTGGTCCATTTTATATATATATATATTTCAAATGTTCAAATGGACACTGAAGTGTCCACTGACTGGGCAAGCTCTCAGTTACCTAACTTTCCAAGTATTGAATCCTAGTTAGGGGTTTACCTAGGACTCAAGGGTTTCCAGGAAAGAGGGACATCACTGCTAAAATCTGGACTGATCTGGGAACCTGGGATAGTCGGTCACTTCAAACTCGATAGAAACTCAGATTGAGGAATACACTGAGAACTATTTAATTTGAAGAAAGCTACACAAAGTGAGAGATTCAGGCTTGATTTATACCCTGGTTTGAAACTGAGAGTGATTTTGATAACCCTGTGAATCTCCAATTTGTATGGGAAGTGAGGGTAGTCTTGTGTGTCTGCATCCACTCAAACAAACTCAACCAATCAACCAAGCCCTCCCCGCCATAAAACCTGTCTACTTGGTTAACAGAACTCCTACAGTGTCTTAAATTCTTCTACCTTAGGAAGCGTGGGAGTCAGGAACTGAACATACATTAGAAACTAAATATCTTAGTTGGGATTTCTCAGAAGCAGATCTTGAGTTTAAGATTCCAGTGCAAGTTGTTTGAGAGGAAGCCAATACCAGGTGGGAGGAGGGAAGGGAGAAAAGGAAGAGGAAGCAGCCAATAAAGTCACATTATGAAGGTGGCTCCTTGCTTTGGGTGATTAGAGCTTAGTATTTTGGGCTGAATAATTCTTGGGGGCACTGCTCTGAACATTGTAGGATGTTTTGTAGCATCTTTGATCTCCATCCATAGATATTAGTCACATTCCCTTGCCCATAATTATGACAACCAAGATAGTCTATACATGTCACCAAATGTCCACTGCACTCTTCCACTGATAACCAGTGCTGTAGAACATACCTCAGAATTCTCCAGTCTGGGTAGGTGAGAGAGCTGGATGTTTGCATGTGAATTCTATCAGTCATCTGTTGACAGCTGCTGAGAACAACCTTGCAGAAAGCTCTCAGGCAGATCCTGTTAGGTGGAAGATGGTTAGGGTACACCAAAGTGGAAAGCCAAGAGGATCTAGGTGAGGTTATCATGGCACCTGCTTCTGTCTATTTGCTCTTGTATTTGTTCTCTCTACAGATTTTATTTATCTTTTTATGTGTCCACATGATGGAAAATGACTTTCTCTCACTCCTAGGCACACATATGAATCCCTGTCATTAAGTTCTAATTCCAGATCTGTAGAACAGACAACCTAATTGGCTCAGTTTGGATCAGATATTCATTCTGGGCCAGTGAACTGTAATCACATGCTGTATTACAAATATGGCTTTCATGGGGCTCTCTCCTGTTTCTATCCAAGCAGGCAAATGAGACTGGATGTTATTTTGGACAGCTGGGTTGAGGCGGAAACAGGCAGAGGTTTTTGCTGAAATTATCAGGTATCTCTTACTGCAAAGCTATGTGAAGAATACATGGACAAATCACCTGTAGAGTGTTCAGAATGTGAGGAAAATTAGAAGTTAAACATGAGATCAATGCTTTTAGGTTTAGGAAACAGTTTTAATCCTAATACCAAGGTGAGTAATTATGACAGGAAGAAAAGTTGAGATAATTGCACATTCCTTCTGGTGAAACAGCCATGTGGGCATTTTGGTGGGCTGGGGCATTTTCTTAGCCAGACTTCAAGGTAAACTTAGGCTTTGCTACTGAATTCTGAAAGGAGTGATGTGAGATCTGGCTTTGGGTTGATTGCCAGGGTACCCCCATTCATGAACTTGATTTTATGATTCTGGTCACAAACTGAGTTGGATGAGAACCAAATCAATTTCAATGGTTAGGTTCAACCATTGAACCTTAAGGGGAAATTTGATTTGGTTCTCCGCCAGTTTGGTTTGAGACCAGATTCATGGAAAGAATTGAGTTTGTGGATCAAGGTACCACTTTATCTCATAGTGGGGAGGGGAGAATGGTCCTTGCCTGACAGCTTGGTCTGTTAGTTTTGCTATAGAAAAGAGAAGGCAGGAGCATGGGGATCTTGTACCACCAAACTGTATTCTTTTTTTCAAATAATTAATTAAAGACATAAAAACAAAAACAGGGAACAGAATAGTTCTGCATCTGACCCTGGGGTGAGGGACTGTGTGTCCTTGGTGTGACTGCTTGCCTAAGAAAAGCAGAGGATGGGCTGTCATGTGCTTTGTGGGTCCTTCTGATCTCTCTGCATAAAGCAGTGGCATGTGGTTGGCAGAATAATGGCACTGCTTTTAAATCAGTGTGTATTTCTTAGGGATAACTTTCTGGAAAATCTGACCCAGGTAAAGGGCTTTTGCCAAAGCTTTCCCAAGTGAATTGCTTATGCAACTCAAGGAAACACCAGGCACGTAAGGTGCAGTGTGACCACTGCCTCTGCAGCTGAACAATCATGGCCATGCTGCTACTGTAGTTACTTCTGCCAAGAAGAATCAATAGCCCAAATGTGATGGCACTTCTGTAACTCAGCTCCTTCCATCACTTTCTGAACTTGACTGTGGCAAGGAAAGATGAACCATACTATGATTTAGGCAAGGTCTTTGAGACTTCTTGGAGGGCAGTTGATTTGTCTATAATGATTGGCCTTCAGAAATGTTGAGTCTTTACCAGGCTTAGGAGAGATCAGCAAGCCCTTTCCTAACTAAAGCAACGTGGTGGCTGTATGAATGTGCCTGACTTGGGAACTGCTACCCTCGGGAGGACCAAGGGCACTCCTGGTACATTCATTGCCACCCTCATGCTGAGTCACGCTCCCCAAGGGCTGCTTGTAGCCAGCAGTTGCATATGGGAGGGATGACAAGGCTGGTCCACTCCTGGAAGAAATCTGTATTCTCTGATGGCGAGTAATGGCTCCAGTGCTCCCTACATGCTTCAGTGAATCTCTTAGACAGCTTCGCTGTCTTGAGTGTTCCCACCCTTCTCCCTCTTTTCTTTACCAGGTCAGATTTGCCTGGCAACCTGGCAGCTGTCTCAGAGCTACCTCCCAATTTCTTCTCTTAAAGGTGACTCACCTAATACAGTCCTTGCTCATGTAATCTTACTTTGGTGGCTGCTTTTCTGTGGGCTCAGATCAATACATGGGGCCACATCATTTAGACTTCAAATGGAGATGCTTTAGGAATGAAATGACAGCAATGCTCAAAATAACGGCAGTAAACCGAGGCTGGCCTAGGGAGCCCTAAGCAAAAATTTTTAGAGATACCCTAGCTGCTTTGTGCAGGAGTCCTGAAGACACAAGGCAGGCTGCTAACTGGAGCTTAGCTGGGTGAATATAAAAATTAAATCCCATTTCCTTACAGAAAATGACTAATTTAGCTTAACTAATGTTTGTGGAGTGAGTGTTTTGTGCTAATTAAGAGGTTGAAAAGAGACAGATAAAGAAGAGACATCTCTGCTCTCAGGTAGCTTGTCTTCTTGACACGAATTGATAATTTTAGTAAGATAGTCTTGGAAGAGAGTTGACAATAGGATGAAATTGGCTATAAGAAGGCAGGATCCAGCTCCACCTGAAGATTCTTAGTTCCTTCCTAGAAGATGATACAGTGCAGCAGGATGAGTCCTAGGACAGCTTTGGAGGACTCTTTTGTACCTGTTATAGGGACCAGAAGGACAGGGATATAAGTGAGGTAGTTAAGTTTTTGGTTCTAGCTGCAGGGTGAAGGGGGGTGTCTGGCCAGCACTTTTTCTTTTCCTTTCTAGTTATTAGGAAAGCAGGTTCTATGCACACTGTTTCTCGGGACGTGGTGGAAACTAGCTCTGCAACACACACGGTGAGCACTAGACCTGGGGTTTTTAAGGCTTTTCTGTCTCACACTCCTGCATACGCAGTTGCATCAGTTGAGGGACTGCTGGCCTGCCAAGGCAGCTTGCATTTTGCAAACCCTCATGGAGCACAGCTTTCTCAGAGGAGCAGACAGGTGACTGGCCTCCTCTGGGCTCTGTTGAAAACACCTCTCCTCTGAAGCAGCTGGTGCTACCAAGTTTTCTGGCAATGTTGCTCTTTCTACAAGTGGAGCTTGTACAGTGCAATGAAAGGAAAAAAACCAACTCAAACAGAAAACACTTGAATAAACAGATGCATGTTTTACCCCTCCAGCCTTTTCCTTGGCCTCATGATGCCTGACAGAAATTGAGTTGAAAGTGACGACTGGGCTACGATGAGGCCAGCAATATGTCACCTGATCAAGCGGAGACCTCAGGGGACAGAAAAGGCATTTCGCTCTAAGCTCAGACATGGTGCTGCTACAAGGCGAGAGCCCCATGGCAACGGCAGCTTCTCCCTCCTCCTCCTTTCCACATGATTCAATTTCATGCCATTTGCAATTGTGAGGCAAAAGAATGCTCCAGATTCCAGGCCCCCATCTTGAAGCTCCCTTTGTGAGCCCAGGGAAAGAGGTGAAACAGCTTCATACATCTGGCCACAGGCAGCTGGCAGTGATGTTGGAGGGTGACAACCAAACTCTTAGTTTTCAACTTTCAACCCCAAAGTGTAGAAAAATCTCTTAAGCTTGCAATAAAAAGTTGCATGTTTTAAGAAAGATAAAAGTTGCATGTTTAAAAAACAGGCACAAGCTTCTTGCAACCTATGGTTTATTTTTCTGCACTACAGGGGAGATTATAACCTTGGCATATGTAACTATAACCAGGTGAAGATGCACTGTGAGCTGTCACAGCATTGTATACCCACCTTACCCAGGGGACAGGAGAGTAGCAAGTGTCTCAGGAAGCTTTAAAGCCTATTCTTGTGATTGTCAGGCCACCATCTTTTCTGCCTTTTGTGTTGTAGATTGTACTGTATACCTTCTTGGGCATTGTTCTCTACTTGAGTGAGTCCTGGCTGCAACTGGTCCCTAGTCTTTGGGATCTGAGCCAGTACTGTCACAGTGAGGCAGCATTTGGAGACCTTGCAATATGTGTATTTCTTGGGAGTGATGGGAATTGAAAGATAGTATTTTTGATCTTTTAATCTGATAAGTGATGGAAAGATCTAAGGGGGGGGGTCCTGGTTTGTAGTAAGGACATACATTTAAATGAAACAGCCCCAGACTGATGTGGCAATGAGGTTTTGTTTGGATGGGTTCTCAGCACTACAGGACTTTAGATTCCACCTAAGCACTTCCAGCGCAGTGCTGGGAGGTTAGTGCCTTAGATTAGGTGAAGATGTGAATGAAAGGAATGAAAAGGGAGGATAAATTGCTCTTGAGAAATTTTTCTACCTAATAGAAGAAGACCTCAAGCAAAATGCAGAGAGAAAAATAGAATAAAGTTCTCTTGTTTTGAATGGAAATGATAATAGTAGAAATATAAGCAACGAGAAGAATTCTCCTTGTTTTCTCCTTCCCCTCTCTTACTTCTCCCAGTTAGCCAGTCAAACTCTGGCAGCAGAACAGAGTATAGTGTAGTAAGAAATGAATTATTTGTGAAAAGAGGGATTGTTATTATCCATAGATAGATCTTCTAGAGAGGACAGATCCTACTAAACAATACCTTTTGCTTACTCAATAGAGTGATGGGTGTAAAGGATTCATGATGGGAGAATCCAGGAGAAAGCTAAATCGTGGAGATGAAAAAAATGCTTGAGAACTGGAAATTTCCAGAAAGAAGCAAAAAATGAAGACAACAAAGCTAAGATATTTTCAGGGGGGGAAATATCAAGAGGAAATAAGGCAACTGGGGCTGAACTTGAGACTTTGGAGGGAAACAAATGAATTTATTCTGGATTTTTATTAAAATTTACCAAGTGATGGGTGATTCAACCTCCTTCTTTAGAGTCTCATTAGATTTTCTGCATAATTCTACATTATTTTCCAGTGCTTGGCAGGATGAGATTTGCTTTTAGAGGAGGCTCCAGTGAAATCCCATCTCCTGCTTCAGACAGGTAGGGGAGTGAGGGCAGAGGATGCCTAATGTGTTCTATAGAATGCTTTTGTCTGAGAGCAATAGGAAAGCCAACAAGTGGTGACCAATGGAAAAGATACATTTTATTACTAATTAGAAGTCCAGAGGGAGGTGGTCTTAGGACTGGTTAGTGTGCTCTGTTGCTGGTATCTCTTTACCTGTCCCTCATGATTGCAAGATGACTGCATACTTCTGATCAATCTGAGCATAAAATGAGTCTCTCATTTCATTAAGAAGGAAAAATCTTGCCCAATGTCCCCATACAAAGTCCTCCTGTACGTCACTTGTCAGCAGTGGGGTTTATGACCAGTTCTAGCAGCAAAGAGGCTTGGAAACTGAGTGTCTAGCTTTTTTCAACCTATGCAGTAGGAGTGTGCAAATGGTAGAGGTGGGTAGGAATGACCACCAGAGACCCACTGCCATGCAGATGTTTGCAGGAATCCATAGAGAGGGAGCTGGAACAAAGGTGCCATTCAAGAATATTTTCCATAAGAATGAAGTTTTGTTTTCTGTTTTTGTAGGATCTGTTTCCTTTATAGGATCACTTCTGAAGTTGTAGAAGACTTTCATTTTTATCCTGGCCCTTGCAAAGTATTTGAGCTTTACAAAAAAATCCTTAGTCATTTTCACGTTTTTTTTTTTTTTCCCCAGATGAAATCTATGTCATGGACACAAGGAGGGACAGTGCCTGTATCAGGACAGTGCCCTCTCCTTTCCCCCTGTTTTGTTGGTTGTGTCTTTGAGACATCTGCAGTTCACTCACATAAGGTGTAGATTTCTGAAAAGGATGAGCCTGAGCATGGGAAGTGTGAGGCTGGCCTAGGGCACATGGTGGAGAGAGGAGGAAGTGAAATGAAGCAGGGTAGGCAGGGACTGAAATTGTGTATGGGAGGAGAAAACAGGCTGGTCATCTTTCTCAAACACCTTGTTTTGGGGATCTGGACAGATCTAGCCACCTCTTGTCTTATATAGAGAAAAACATTTTGGATAATCCAAAGTCACAGAGGTACAGCTCTGAACATCAACACTGTTTTCTGCAAGGTGAAGACAAAGGGTCATAGGATTGCTATAAAATGCAGTAACCCTGGTGGTTCCCAGGATAGTTCTGCAGTAGACTTAAGGAATACATTGCTGTTACAAGGTGGTCTAGGACCAAGCTGTCAAAGGAGTAAAAAGAGTACCGTTGAGTTGTGGAGGATGAACTCCTAAGTTGTTTATTGCCTTGAGGTGACAGGCTTTCCTCTGTTTAGACCCTGTGCCATGTGCCTTCTGCCCACTATGAACAGAAACTTCTGAAATTCCAGCCCAAATAAACTTTTCCGCTTAGGGTTGTGGGCGTTGGATATTTGCCCTAGCAGTGAGGAAGATGACAAAGATAATTGTTAATTTGCCCAAGATGGACTAAAATTTGTGATCTTCCTACTTCAGCTTCCTGGAGTTCTAGGATTAGAGGCATGTGGCCCTGTGCCCTGCTATTTATTTTATTTAAAATTTTTTTTTTATTTTAAGAGAATAAAACAAAAGAGGACAGATCTAAGCAGATCAGAACAGAACAATGTAAGCAACAGCACTTCACAACAAGACAATTGGATACTAACAGTAGCTATCATAATGCCTCTTTCTTTGAAATAGTTGGGCTTAGCTTTACACACAATAATGTCAAACATAACAAAATAGAATAAAACCACTCAGGAGAATGAAAGTATTGCAAGGCATTCTGAACCAAATAACCGAAGATGAACAATGGCTGCTATTATCTCATTTTCTATAAAAATTTTGTTTTTACTATCATACATATTAAAATCCAATAAGACACAACATGATAGATCCAATGGTAATAGAAAAACAAGAGCATGGTAGGACTTCAGAGCAAGATGATATTAAATCAGCAATGGCTGCCATACTGTCTTGCCTTCAAAGTAACTATTCATACGATCACATATATTAAGATCAAACAAAACAGAATAAAACCATTCCAACCAATGAATGAAAACATAAGACATCAAAGCGGTATAATGGTGAACCATGATTTTCATAAAATCTTCTGTACTCTTACCATTTCTTACACTAGGGAGACTATACGGTATTTATACATGTGAGTTTGATTTATTTCACTTATGAGTATAGATTCAAGTTGCATCCATTTATTTATAAGTATCTTAATGTGATCATTCTTTATAGCCGAGTAGTACTCCATTGTATAAAAGTACCACAATTTTTTTATCCATTCCTCGGTTGATGGGCACTTAGGGTGTTTCCAAGATCTATCTATTACCACTTGTACCACTATAAACATGGGTGCACATAAATTACTGTGGTAAGATGTTTTCAGATCTTCTGGGAATATGCCTAAGAGTGGAATAGCTGGGTCAAATGGGACCTCCAACCCCAGGTTTTAGAGGAATCTCCAGATTGACCTCCCCAGTGGTTCCACCAGTCTATACTCCCACCAACAGTGCAGAAGAGTTCCTTTTTCCCCACAGCCCATCCAGCGTTTGTTGTTGGTAGTTTTGTTGATCCTGGCCATTCTTTCTGGAGTGAGATGGTATCTCAGTGTGGTTTTAATTTGCATTTCTCTAATGACCAATGATGATGAACATTTTTTCATGTATTTATTTGCCATTCATATTTTTTCATCTGAGAACTGCGTATTCATCTCAGATTCCCATTTTTGGTTTGGTCTTTGAATTTCAGGGGTCTGATTTTTTAAAATTCTTTATAAGTTCTAGACAGAAGTCCTTTGTCTGAGGGATAGTTCACTAAGATTTTTTCCCAGTTTGTAGGTTTTCTTTTCACTCTGCTGGAGATTTCTGTGGACACACAGAAACTCTTTAATAAGATATGATCCCAGTTATTGATTCTGGGAAGTATTTCCTGTGCAGTTTGGTTCTTGTTCATGAATTCTCTACCTACCCCTGTCTTCAAGATTTTCACCTACTTTGTCTTGCAACAGGTTTAGTGTTTCTGTTTTAATATTTAGATCTTTGATCCATTTGGATTTTAATTTAGTACATGGTGATAGGCATGGGTCTAATTTTAGTTTTTGGCATATGGATAGCCAGTTTTCCCAGCACCATTTATTAAAGAGATTGTTGTTCTTCCAGTGAACATGCTTGGCCCCTTTATCAAAGATAAGGTGGTTGAGTGTGTTTGTAGATGTATCTTCTAATCTATTCCATTGATCTTCAGGTCTGTTTTTATTGCAATACCATGTTGATTTTATTACAGTAGCTTTGTAGTATAACTTCAAGTCAGGGATTGTGATGTCTCCTGCCTTGGCTTTGCTGCTTAGAATTTCCTTTGCTATTCTAGGTCTCTTCTGGTTCCAGATGAATTATAGGAGTGATTTCTCTAGATCTATGAGGTATGTTAATGGTATTTTCATTGGGATTGCATTGAGTCTGTATAACAGTTTTGGAAGAATGGGCATTTTCACAATATTTATTCTTCCTATCCATGAACAAGGGATGTCTTTCCATTTTCTGAGGTCCTCTTTGATTTCTTTTTTCAGAGTGTTATAATTTTCCCTGTACAACTCTTTTACATGTTTCATTAGATTAATTCCTTAGTATTTCATTTCTTTGGATGCTAGTGTGAAGGGTGTGGCTTCTCTTATTTCTCTCTCGGTCATTTTGTTGTTAATGTATAGGAATGCTATTGATTTTTGAGTATTGACTTTGTATCCAGCTACATTGCTGAATTTATTATATCTATGAGACTTTCAATGGAGGTTTGGGGGTCTTCTATGTAGAGTATCATGTCATCTGCAAATAATGATAATTTAACTTCTTCTTTTCCTATTTTTGCTCTTTTTATTTCTCTCTCGTCTAATTGCTCTGGCTAGTATTTCCACTATTATATTGAATAGGAGTGGTGATAAGGAATATCCTTGTCTTGTGCCTGATTTCAAGGTAAAGGCTTTCAGTTTTGGGCCATTTAATATGACACTGGCTGTTGGTTTGTTGTGGATGGCTTTTATCATATTGAGGTAAAGACCATCTATTCCAATTCTCTGAAACGTTCTTATCATGAATGGGTGTTGGATCTTATCAAAAGCTTTTTCTGCATGTATAGAAATGATGATGTGATTCTTGCTTTTGGCTCTATTGATATGGTGGATTACATTTATTGATTTACGTATGTTGAACTATCCCTGCATGCCTGGGATGAATCCCACTTGGTCATGGTGTATAATCCTGTTGATGATTTGCTGCATCCTGTTTGCCAATATTTTATTGAGAATTTTTGCATCTATGTTCATTAGGGAGATTGCCCTGTAGTTCTCTTTTTTAGTTGGATCTTTCTCAGATTTTGGTACTAGAGTGATATTTGCTTCCAGGAATGACTCAGGGAGAATTGCTTCCCTTTCAATTTCATTGAAAAGTTTGAGGAGTGTCGGCATTAAGTCTTCTTTGTATTTCTTGTAGAATTCCTCAGTGAATCTGTCTGGGCCTAGGCTCTTCTTTGTTGGTGGGGACTTGATTAAATTTTCAATTTCATTAGTAGAAATTGGGTTATTCAGCAATTTTACATCTTCTTGATCCAGCTTTGGTGGTTCTTATGTTTCTAGGAATCTGTCCAGTTCTTCTGTGTTATCAAACCTATGGCTGTAGAGTTTTTTGAAATAGTTGTTGATGATATTCTGTATTTCCACAGCGTCAGTAGTGATTTCTCCTTTTTCATTCTGTATTGCATGAATTTGAATCTTTTCTTTCCTTTTTAAAATTAGGCTGTCTAGGGGCTTGTCAATTTTATTTTATCTTTCAAAGAACCAATTCTTTCATTCATTGATTCTTTGAATTGTTTTCTTAGCCTCTATTGCATTAATTTCTGCTCTGATCTTGATAATTTCCTCCCTTCTTTTGGCTTTGAGCTTGGCTTGCTATTCTTTTTCTAGATGTTTCAGGTGTAATATCAGTTTGCTTATTTGTGTTCGTTCTGTTTTCCTGATGTGGGAAGTCAGTGCAATAAATTTTTCTCTGAGGACCACTTTCATTGCATCCCACAGATTCTGGTAAGTTGTATTTGTATTTTCATTTGCTTGTAGATACTGTTTAATTTCTTCTTTAATTTCCTCTGTGACCCACTGATTGCTCAAGAGTGTATTATTTAATTTCTATGTGTTTGTCAGGTTTTTGCAGTTACTTTTATCATTAATTTTCAGTTTCTTGGTGCTATGATCTGATAACATGCATGGGATAATTTCAGTTCTTTTGTATTTACTTAAATATCTTCTGTGGGTTAATATATGGTCTATTTTACAGAATGTCCCATGTACTGCTGAGAAGAATGTATATTCTGATGTTGTTGGATGGAACACTCTGTATATGTCTATCAAGTCTATTTGTTTACAGGTGTGATTCAGTTCTGTTATTTCTTTGCTGATTTTCTGTCTAGTTGACCTATCCCTTTATGTCAATGGTGTGTTAAGGTTTCCTATTATAGTTTTGTTATTGCCTATTTGATTTTTCATTTCTGTTAATACTTGCTTTGTGTAGTTGGCTGCTCTGGAATTTGGTGCATATATATTTAAGATTGTTACCTCTTCCTCTTGCAGTTTTCCCCTAACTAGTGTGTAGTGACCTTCTTTATCCCTTCAGACCATTCTTGGTTTGAAGTTCACATGGTCTGCAAACAGAATAGCTACCCCTACTTTTTTTTTTGAGTTTCTGTTGCACGGAGTATTATTTTTCATCCTTTGACTTTCAGTCTATGAGTTTCCCTTTGGGTTAGATGGGTTTCTTGTAGACAGCATATGGTTGGACGTTGTCTCTTAATCCATTCTGCCAGTCTGTTTCTTTTAATTGGTGAATTGAGGCCATTTACATTAATGGTTATAACTGTCATATATTGGTTTATTGTTGACATGTTGTCTCTCTGATGTTGTATCTTTAGCTTTCCATTCTGTTTAATTGTCTGTCTTGCTTAGTAGTTTTTTCCTATGTGTATCTAGAATGTCTTTCAGTATTCTTTGTAGGTTTGGTTTGGTGATCATGAAGTTCTTCAGCTTTTCTTTGTCATGGAAGTATCTTATTTCTCCATCCATTTTAAAGGACAGTTTTTCAGGGTACATCAGTCTGGGTTGGAAGTTGTTTTCTTTTAAGGATCTGAAAAACTTCACTCCATGGTCTTCTTGACTTCATTGTTTGTGTTGAGAAGTCTGCTGTGATTCTGATAGGTTTTCCTTTATAGGTGACCTGTATTTTCTCTCTAACAGCTTTTAATATTCTGTTCTTATGTTAGATTTCTGGGATGGTGATAATCATATG
>PVLA01014020.1:0-33184 GCA_004027455.1 Hydrochoerus hydrochaeris
TATGTAGATGTGTCCCTGCATCCCTCTCTCCTCTACTGGCAGGGCCTGTGGTCTCCCTTGTGGCTCGGGCCCAGGCCCCTGGCGTTTGACTGCAGAGATCTGTTGGGCACCGAGGACACACTGGCCTGGGCCCAGGAGCAGTGGGGCAGGAGCCTAGGCCTGCAGCCAATATTGGGCCCTGGCGTCCCCAGCTAGACCTGCCCTCTGCCCCCATGGAACACCACGCACTCGCAGCCCACCCAGGGGACCTGCCTCCCGCTGTTTGGGTGGCACCGAAGGCCCCACAGCTGTCCCTGTGTAGGCCAGTGGGAGTCGTGTCAGCTTCCTGAGGGCCCTCAGGTCCCTGCCCCTGTAGCCCCAGGGACAGCTCTGCAGAGAGGGCGGGTGTCCCTCCTGCTCACCCACCTTTCACACCCCACTATTGGCCTGGGGTCCTGAAGCCAGTGCCACCTCGGCCACCTATGCTGGGTGCATTGGGTTGGCAACAGGTGAGGCTCTTTGTCTGAACATGGGGCTGCAAGTGTTTTATTCAGAGTAATCCAGGGGAGGCGCCCGGGGCAGAGCCTGGAAGGGTGGGCTGCCTTCCCATCATGCCCTCGGCTCCGTGGGAGTGAAATGAGGGGAGTGGGAGCTGCGTCCTCATGCAGCCGGGCCTCTGCCCTCCGTCTCTGCCAGGAGCTCTCCCCCAGGGCTGTGCTCCACACTTGCTGAGCTCAAAACACGACTGAGGTCGGACACTGCAGAAAGGGTGCCAGCCCGGCGAGCCCCACAGTGTCCTAGATTTCAGCTTTGTAAGATTTATAAGAAAAAATAAAATGGAAATGAAGGCAAGATAAGTAACAGGGAAGAGAAGAGCACGACTGACTCCATGGAACTGGTGAGGGTAGAGGGAGTCCAAGAACCACAGTGGGAAACGGTGCTAACGGGCCTGTGGTCAGTAAGCGAAACTTTAACACCGCGACAACTTGTACTTGTTAAAACTCGAGGCTCAGCCCATGGCTTACTAAGTGCTTTCGCTTTGAGGACAGAGACATCCGGCCTCCAGACGGTCTGGGGTTCCACTGCCGGACAGCAGGGACCAGGCGGGCTTCTACCTGCAGAGACCTGACGTGAGAGGGTGACAGAGGAACCGTCCTGACCTGGTGTGGGTCACAAATGAGTGGCGAGACACATAGGCTGGACAGGGTCTTGGAAATCCGTTCAAAAAAGGAAAAAAGAAAAGGAAAGGAAAGCAACCTCCGCCATCTGGTGTAGAAAGAACTCACTCCAACTTCTCTCACTGGAAGTAAAAACAACAGCTACTCCGGTTCCTCATTCATCACCAAGGTCATTATGACTTGGCGAGATGGGGGCCAATGGGCCTTTCCAATCCAGTCCCCAGTAACTGACATTTGTTAGGTATTGTAAAAGATTGTTCTGGAAGCCGTGCGTGGTGGTGCACCCCTGTAATCCCAGCACTCAGGGGCCTGAGGCAGAAGGATCGGTGCAAGTTTGAGGCCATCAAGGCCAGCCCAAACTGCGCCGTGAGACCCTGCTCAAAAAGACAAAAAAAAAAAAAAAATTGTTGCTGGGAATGTTTCCAAATACTCACTGATTGATTCAACTATGTGTTTCCTGATGATCCAGTGTGATCCCGGCTTCCCGAACCTCCTCTGCCATGACAGAGGGTCCTAGTGTGGAACGGGCCTGTCCTCTCCTATGGACAGGCCTTTCACAGTCCAAAGCTGTGGGAACCTGCTCCGTAAGACGCCCCTGCACTACCATGGAAGGAAGGACCCAGAAACCAGACTGTGGACCCGCTGCTCTGGGCTAAGCTGGAAAATGCTGGGCTGGGGATTCAGCAGCAGAGCAGAACTGATGAACTGAAGGTCAGCAGGGCACCAGGGAGGAATCTCACGGGCAAGAGCAAACAGGTCCCTAAAAGAGGCTGAAAGGGAAAAAACTGTCTTACAGGGCCTGGAATGTAGCTCAGGGTGCAGGCCTTAGGTTCCACCCCTAATGCCACAAGAAATAAAAACTACTCTGCAGCTCCTGGCCATGGCTCACACCAGATCCTGGCACTTCCACTGCTCTGCTTCTCTGTCTCAGCAGGAAGTAGCATCAGCAAAGCACAGGTGACAGGAGGGCGTGGGACGGGGCGCGGACGGGGCGCCACATCTCCGCTTTTAAACTAAAACCTGCAGATGGCCGTGCTTTGTGGGTGTGAAGACCTTGGCACTGGGAACAGATTCGGTTCCTAAAGTGCAGGCTGCTGGGCAGAGACGGGTCTGCGTGAGCCCCAGTGGTTGGCTGTGCGCTGGTCTGGCTCTTCTCTGCAGCTGCTTCCTCCCAAGCCGCACCCATGGTCCTGGGAACTCTGTAGTATCTACTTAAAATTTTACCTAATTCCATGAAAAACACATGGCTTCTTCTTTTTTTTTTTTTTTTTCATTTTTCTCCACCGGACTTTCAACTTCATTTCACAAGGTCTTAAAATTTCTTGTACAATTGTCTGTTTTTATCATTCTAGGAAATCTTCAAATAGCATTTAGAAGGATTAAGAACATTCCCCTCAACAGTGCGTTAGCCTTTCTACTTAATGTGCTTGTGAATCGTGAGTGGAGCCGGCACACCGAGCGCCTGGAATCTGCTTTTTCATTCTCCTTTCTTTAAAGTGAACTTTGACCCTGATCCCTGGAGCTTGTGACTGGGGCAGTGGTGACCCACGGCCATGCACAGCCATTCCCCTAGTCCTCCGGCCGTCTCCTGACCGCCTTCCCGCCTGAGGCCACCGTGGGTGGGTGGGTGAGGGGCATCAGCTGACAGGTACCGACCTTTCCTCAGATTCAGTGAAGCCATCACTTTTCCTCTCAGAAGCACATCTTCTTTAAAAAATGAAACAGCTTGAAGCAAATTTTGAAGAAGAGAAATCTGTTTTTTCCTATTTGATTTTAGCAATAGTATTGAAAGTCTGAGTTTTGGGAGAAGTTCTATTTGGCAGATCTTACGGTCGGTCTGCCCGCTAGGACCCTCTAGCTCTAGAAAGCCAGAAAAGCTGGGCTGAACAAAAACTAAGTGTGAAAACAATATCAAAGCAGCAGGAGGCAAGAGCTTAGAAGCTGCTCTTCCAGGCAAATGTCCAGTCCAGAAGTGCATGGCTGAAGGCACAGCTCCTTCTCCCGTCCTGAGAGCTGTGTGCCCCAGGTGGGGGCCAAGACGCTGGGCTGAGCTTGTCCCCGTCTCACGGGGACATGGCCTGCAGTAGCCCGCAAACCCACCAGGTCTTAGCTTCCCTGTGGGGACCATCATGAGGCTGAGCAAACCCAAGCCTTTAAAAAGCCCAAACTCAGTCAACTTAACCTAGAAGAGAAAGCAACACTCTCCTACCCCTGCCGCACACCTGAAGTTCTCTCTGGGGGAAAATGATAGCAACCAGATCCTTAAATGACCTCTATGGATTTTTTTTTTTTGCACAATGTCCAGTATTCATTGAAATATAACCATGCATGCAAAATGGAAAATGATGAGCATACAGTCAAGAAAACATACAGATAAGAGATATAAACCCTCTATAGATCCAGATGTTGGATTTATCACATATGAGCTCTAAAATAACAGTGACTGATAAGTTCAACAAATTCCACAAAACACTGAAATTCACCAGGCAACTGGAAACTATGAAAATAAATGAGTATTCTAAATGCAAAATCAATAATTGTGAAATTGAGACCAGAACAGAAACCAGTTAGCAAACTGAAGTGTGGATGATGTGAATAGTCAAGAGTCTGCTTACTAGACTCTCAAGGTGAAAGCATGGTAACATGGAAAATGGATTTATATTGGATATCTTAGTTACTTTTCTCCCATTTCTGCTACAAAATACCCGACACCCTAAGTTAAAGGGGAAAAGGTTTAGCTCACAGTTTGTGGAGGTTTCTGTCCATAGTCAGCTGACTCCAAGGCAGGGTGGCGTGGCAGAGGGCAATAGCTCACGGGGGTGGAAGACAGCAAAAGCAACAGGGAAGAGCAGGAGTCTTCTCCTCCCTTATATTGAATGCAGGCTCCACCCTAGGGCAGGCGTAGCACTCATATTCCCAATCACAGCACTAGACAATGAAGCAACCACAGGGCTAGATTCATCTCCCACCAAAAAGACCCACAGGAAAATATGAGGCCCTGGCAAGAAAGCCAGACACAAACCATAACACAGGACATAGTGAACTATATAGGACCATGGAAGTGAATATTGTGGCTTCTAAAATATTCCCCAAAAGTCTCCTGTGTTCAGAGGTGGGACTTTTGGGTGATGACTGGACCTCAGGGCACTTTTAGGGGGCAAAGCCTGGTTGGGTCATGACCCGGCAGGGTGTATTCTTGTCCCTGACTCCTCTCTTCTCTCTCTCCACTTCCTGGCTGCCCTGGGGGGAGCCCCTGTCCTCCCCCTTGCCCTCCTACCATGCATCAGGGCCAGCTAACCCTGGACTCAAATCTCTGAAATTGTGTTTCAAAATAAATATCTCCACCTTTAAGTTGCAGGGGTCAGGTGATTCGTGCTGGTGATGGAAAAGTAAAACACGGAAAATTGATACTGGAGACATGGGGTTGTTGCTGTGACTACCTGACACAGTGGTTCAGAAGCCTTTGGAATGGGTTTCTGAGAAGAGTTGGGAATGGTTTGGAGAAGCAATGTAGAGAAGACTTAGAAGGTCGTAAGCAGGGCTGGTATGGCGATTCTGGTCCGAGTTTCAATATCAGAATGCTGACAGGGATGCAGATAGTAAAGGCTAGGCTCCTGCTATTTCAGATGGGAACGATGACTCTGTTGAAACCAGACTAGAGGCCATGTGTGTTTCATTCTGACAAAACTTCATCTGTTTTCTCAATAAGATGTTGTGGGAGGCTGAACTGAAAAGTGGCAGACTGGAGGTGGCAGAGAAAATGTCAAGGCGGCTCAACATTCCGGATGTGGCGTGAGCGTTGCTGGCTGCCGTTAGCCAGATCTAAAGGAAAAACGGAACTGAAAGATGTCAAAATTTAGCAGCTGGGCAAGAAGAGAGGCATCTGTACAGTGTGGCAACCAAGAAAAGCATTGTTGCAGAAACCATTAGCACTGAAAAGAATCTAAGAACTTTGCATCGTGACTATAGGATACATGCCTTGAGGGCATTTCAGGAATGGGTCAGATCCCACTCGTTCCAGCTGCACGAATGTAAAAGGGTAAAGTCCTCTGAAACACTTTGCTTTGAGAAGAGACCTCCAGGGTGCCCTGCTCCCCCAAGGGCTCCTAAGGAAGTGTTTCACTAAATTGAGCCCTCTGAGTCTCAGAAGTATCCAGAACTATGGTCCAAGGGTATCAGGCTTGAATTGGCAGCAGGCCTTGGCATTATCCACATGGTTCTGCTTTTTAGGCAGCAGAAAGCAAGAGCTATGGAGTCACAGAGACTCCCCACTCAGACTTCAGAAGAAGGCTTGGAAGGCTGGTCAAAAAAATCTGTGATGGTCATACTCCTTGCCAGCAACTCCTGAGAGGCTGAGGCTTGAAGCTGTGAAGCCAAGGCTGCAGTGGAGACTCCAGGAGGCTGGAGATGGCAGGAACGTGGAGTGTCTGCTGAAGAAATCCACAGGCTGCGAGCTGACCCAACCCAAGGGACAGGCCATGTGGGTGGTGACTGGGAAGGCCACAGGGGCATCGTTGCTGGACACGGAGCTACAGGATTTAATGTTTGCTCTTCTGGTTTTTAGTCTTGCCTTGGTCTGATTCCTTTCTACTTCTGCCTTTGGGGTAGGGTATGTTTACCTTGTGCCATTGTGTGTTGGAAGCATTTAACTTTCTTTTTTGATTTTTATGGGGGCTCACAACTAAGAACTTGCCTTGAATCTTGGAGACTTTACACTTAAACGTTCCCCAGTGCTGGAGATGTTAAGACTGGTGATTCTTAGAGATGGACTAAATGTACTGGGTGAAGGGCTGGGAGCAGAACATGACTGCCTAGACTTAAAATGTTCTGAAAAGTCTCCTGTGTGCTGGCTGAGGGAGGGGGGCTTTCAGAAGGTGATTGGATCATGGTGGGGATCATTAGAGGGATTAATCTGCTGATTGCATAACTGAATATGCTGTTAGGAGGCAGAGATGATTCTCTGGGACTGAGACCCAGGAGGGAGGGTTCTTTGCATCTCTCTCTCTCTCTCTTTCTCTCTCTCTGTCTCTCTCTCTCTCTCTCTCTCTGTCTCTCTCTCACTCTCTGTCTCCCCCCTTCTCCCCACTTTTCTTCCTGGATGATCTGGGATGAGCAACTGTCCTCCACCAGGCCCTTCCACCATACCATTTCTGCCTTAGAACCATCTGACCATGGACTGAATACTTCCAAACCATTAGCCCCTCCTCTCCAAGTCTAGGATGTTAGGAATTGGGTCTCAGCAATGGGAAGGTAAGTAACGCAGTGGAAAATATAGGACATGGTGAAAAGTTCTAAGCACTTGTCATAATAGAGACCCAAAAGGAGATGAGAAAGAGTATTACATTGAAGGAATCTAGTGAGAATAAATAGGTAGAGAAAACACTAAAACACAGACTCAAGAAGTACTCTAAACACTAAATAAGGAATTTTAAATATAGATGCTCACTTTATTATGTGAAAACTTCTATGACAAAAATCAAAAAGTAGTATCCAGAAAAAAGGAGGAGGAGGAAAGGGTGGGACAAGACTCCTTGGCAGAAATGGTGGGGTCAGAAAACAATGATTCCTAAGGGATGAAGGTAATTCCCAGTCCAGAGCTCTGCCTCTCATGGCCTGGCCCTTCAGAAAGAACACAAAACAAGGGCAGATGGGCACGAACTCATCTTGTCACCAGCAAACTGCTCCATGACATCAGCAAGTTGGTTGTGCCAAGATCAAGCAATTTACACTACAGGTTACATTTTTGTGAAGAAATTCTAAAATTCTGCAAATAAACTGGTAGAATTTTTAAATGAATTGGAAGAATTACTGAAGACAAAGTCAATGTGAGAAACTGACTAGATGACGAGCACTGATACTTTAAATGATCCTGTTTCTAACTGCATTGAAAATACTTTGTAAAAAATCTGTCAATGAACAGACAGCTAAAAATAAAGAGAGAAATTAAAAGCCTGAATGACAGGCTATACCATGTTAATGGATAGAAAATCTCGGTTTGTAAAGACATCAATTCACCCTAGATTTATAGATGTAATGCAGTATAATCTCAGCAAGGATGTTGTGCGTGTGTGTGTGTGTGTTTGCGCATGTGCGTGCGTGTATAAACAGAGTAAAGTTTCTGAAACTACATGGAAATAAACATTTGAAACATTGGATGATTTATTTACATTGCTGTCTACCAAAACCTATAATTAAGTTAGAGTAAAAGACAATGTAGTACTCGTGCAGTTAGCTCAGTGGAAGAGAATTAAAAGCCCAGACACGGATCCAGCTGTGTGAGGACACTCTCTGACAGACTGCCTGCCATGCGGGAATACAATACACCATCATCCGAACAAGGTCAGTGCAAAAAATTAATTGGATGCTCAGAGAGGGAGAGAGGGGCTCTCGATCCTCCCATCACTCTGTGTACAAAAATCAAATTTAAAATAAAAACCAGGACTTTCAGAAGATAATATGAGAGTGTCTGTTCATTAATTTGCATACAAAAAAATTCTTAGTCTAGATGCAGAAAATACCAACCACAAGTAAAGATTAGCAGGCTGTGCCTGGCAAAACTGGAAACTCCCTTCAATGTACAGTGCCGTGAAAGGTAAGAAAAGATCAACCACAGGGTAAGAAACGGTGTTGGCAATGCATTTCACTGACTGCAACCTGTCTTTTTCTGTCTGTCTGTCTGTCTGTCTGTCTCTCTGCCACTATCCTGCAGGTCTACAGAGGAGAGGCAGAACACAGACCGGGAGGACATCTGGTTCTCTGTGCCTTACGGAGAGACAAGCTTCCTCCTTCCCTAAGGGCGTGTGTTAAGTGAAACAGCCCAGGCACAGGAAAGCAAATAGACCCCACGGCCTCCTTACTCCACGGACCCTGAGAAGCTGATTTCACGGAAGGAGAGGTCAGAACACGGCTTGCAGAGTTGGGGATGGGGCGGCAGCGAGGAGAGCGGGCGGGGCACCCCCGGTGCAGACCAAGCGTCACCCCCTGGAGCTCCGAGTATGGCACGTGACAGTGTACTGTGTTCTTGGGACGAGGCCTGTGCACTCACTGCTTGCGAGGTGACAGCGGGTGTCTGCTAACTGGCCGGGCAGGTTCCATTCACTCATCACCTCCGAATGCAGGCTACAAGTGAGAAGGGACCCAGCATCTAAGCCATCCGCGTCTTCCAGGGACGTTAACAAGAGTAATTGTAACCGGAGAGCAGAAAAGCAGGTGAATCTGAGGGTGTCTACCGGAGCCCCAGACCTCAGCCCTCGGCTGTCCCTTCCGCGGTTCCACTCCCAGCCCAGGGACCCTGCTCCCAGAGTCTGAGCATGGGGTGCACAGAGGGATGTTCCCAGCAGTGATGCTTCTGTCTCTCAGATGGGTGGAGGACACAGGGGCAGGGTGATCACAGTTACTTGGTTTCCTCTGGGTGTGCAGGATTTAGAATACCAGCCACACGCGGTTACCGCAGGAAACGAGCTCAGCAGGAAGGTGCCCACGCAGAGCCAGGGGCCCCATGGCGAGGCGGTGGCCTTTGAGTTTCCTGTCCATTATCAGCTGCTATCAATTCTGCTGCAGGTCGGTGGCCCCTAAGAAACACGGCGCCTTCTGGCGTAATTAGGTTTCATTACCTGGACAGAGGGGTAGGAGAACCCGACGCCTTTCCTGTCGGGTTTGGGTGCTGACTGCACTGCTTCCCTGCAGTGGTTACGTCTGGCCTGGGCCGCACCTCCAGGAAGCCACCTTGGACCAGCCGGTTGACACCAGGCCCTTGGCTAATATTTGAGGAGTAAATGAATAATTGGACCCATAAACTGATCCCAACTTCAGGGCTGAGCAGCTGGAGAGGGCAGCAGGTGGAGCCTGGCAGCCGTCAGGTGGGGCCTGCCCAGGGGCCCAGCTGCTCAGCCTGGCCCAAGGTGTTAGCTGCTGGCAGGAGACAGCACCTTGCAGGTTTTCCTGATCTGCTGAGCGTGCAGCTCAGTGACAGCACATGAGCTTAGTGGGCAAGACGCTTACCCTCAGCACCCCTACCCCAGGAGAGAACATTCCAGAAGGTCCTTCCCTTCTCCGGGAGGTTCTGGCCTAAGTGACGGCTCGGGTGCTCCCAGGGGATTGTGCAGTGCAGCCATGGTTGAGGACGGCTCCAGCTGCTCCCCAGGAACCTCATGGCTTGGTTCAGCACTACTAATTAGCACTGAGCCCCCGGGGGCTTTGGGTCAGCGGGAAAGTCCTGGAACAGCCGAGGGCATCATGGACACCGGGGGAGCCAGCTGCCCTCCAGGGAAGCTCTGTTGCAGCAGTGCACAGGCCCCACAGGGTCCCAGAGCGGTGGCAGCCACAAGGATGGAGGGTGCAGCCCCGGAACCCCGAGAGAGGGGCCACACAGAGTGGGGCGGGCGGAGCAACTGCTTTGGCCTTAGTCAGAACACGGGCAGCCCAAGGGGAGCAAGTAGGGGTTGCCTAGGAAAGCACCCCGACTTCTTGTTCCCCTTCTCGTCTGTTACAGCTTCGGGACAGCAGTGGCTGGTGTAGTGTAACTGGCCGGTAGCAAAACATCGCATCTCTCGGTGTCCATGGGGACTGGGTCCAGGACACCCCTCAGTGTCCAAGTCCATAGAAAAGTGTGTGGTGTTGGTCACAGCCCCACACCCTGCTGCACATGTGACCCTGTCTTAGTAACATATAACACCTTACACATGGAAGTGCTCATGTCACGTCACCTGGGGAATAACAAGATAATAGCCTGTCGGCTTCATGCAAACAGAAATTCCTAATTTTATAGGAATCATTTCCCCTCTGCAGTCGGCTGAGTCCAAGGACAAGGAACCCAGAGACGCGGAACTCCGGTGATTCACCTCACAGCCGGCATAAACCTCTGCTGACGTGGGTTTGGGACCATGCGGAGCTGGGCTGGGGCCAGGGCTGGTTCTGCAGAAGCGTGGGTCTCCTGGGCTTGGAAGGACACCGAGCTCATGCCAAGCCTCCCTGGAGGGGACACGGGTTCCACACACTTACAGCTCCACTGCGCTCCTGCAGACCCTGTGAACAGACTTCTCCTGTCTCCCGGAGGCCCATGGCAGGGCGCTGCCTCCTCAGGGTGCTGACCCTCCGTGTCCAGCACCCCACTGTGAAGCTCCACTGAGGAAGGACAGGAAAAATTGTCTAGAGAGGTGGAAAAGAGACAAGGAACATGGGAATTTTACAATTGCGTTTTTAAGAAAAAGTTGCGGCATTAGGACACAAAGTTACTCACTCTCTCCCTTTTAGGAAATTCCTAAGGGTCCTAACGGGCTCTGGGCCTGTGCTTCCCCCATGGATCACGCATCCCTCTCCGGCCTCAGTCCCCAGCCACCAGCCCCACAACACTCGCTGAGGCTGGGAAGAGGGAAGCTCAGCACTGTCCCTCGCACTGCAGAGCATGTCCTTCCTGAAGGCCCAAGTCTGTCCCCAATGGACCCCGACTGCACTCTCACAGACACACATGTGCGTGTTCCCAGGCCAACCCCAAGGCCCGCAGCACCCCAGCCTCCGGCTCCAGGGAGAGCAGGTGACCAAACCGGGTGGCAGGTGGCCCAGGAGCACCAGCAGTAGGCTGCGAGGTCCTCCCATCTCTCTAACACCAACAGTTTCTCCAGCCAGAAAAGGCCTGTGATGCTCAGAGGGGGGGCATCACTCTCCCAATCCAGGAAAGACTTGGATGACTTCTCTCAGCCCTGTTGCACTCTGGGGCTGCTGAGGCTCCCAGCAGCATGTGGGTGCCACCTGCTGGACATCTGGGGAAGCCAGGCCCAAATCAGCTTCCCAGTGTGGCTGGGCAGGGTACCCCAGGTCCCAAAGCCTAGATACAAAGCTACACCAGCCCCGCCCAGAGCAAGCTGCAGGTCACTGATTCCTGCCCTGGACAAAGGCTTCCAAACCATCAGTAGGCAGGAAGGGTTCCCCAGGTATCCTCTGACAGGAAGGTTTCCTCAGGTGGGAAGGGCTCCCCAGCCTTCCTCAGGTGGGAAGGGGCTCCCCAGGCATCCTCAGGCGGGAAGGGGTTCCCCAGCCTTTCTCAGGCGGGAAGGGCTCCCCAGCCTTCCTCAGGCGGGAAAGGCTCCCCAGGCACCCTCATGCGGGAAGGGCTCCCCAGGCATCCTCAGGCGGGAAGGGGTTCCCCAGGCTGGAATGTAAAAGTGCACACTTAATGCACACTCAGGAGCAGAGTGAGCCCCCACAAGAGAGGGACATGCTACCATCAGAGCTAAAGACATTTATGGGGCTTGAAGGTCTCAAGGCAAGTGGCCTGCGATGTGTGTCCTGCTGTCCATCAGGTCACGCACCTGGCGTAGTGTCAGGTTGCAGATGCCCGCCTGTGTCTGCCACTGAGGCCACTGTCTGCCTGCAGCTGCTTCTGAACACCAAACTCCCTGCTCAGTGCTGTCTCCCAGACTGTGCAGGTCCCACAGAGCCAAAGCCACACCATGCCTCCTCAGCCTCTGTCCTTCCTGCCACTCCCACACACAGCATGTGCTGGCGGCAGCGGGAGAATCCACTCCCTACCAGGGACTGCCCCCCGAGGGTCCCCGCTCTGTCATCTCAGACAGGACCCCTCAGTTCAGGAGCCCGATTCTTTCCACACTTTGGGTCACAAACCGAGTTGGATGAGAACCAAATCAAATTCAGTGCTTAGGTTCAGTGTGGATCTTGCAATTCAGTGCTGGCCCAGTTTGTCTGAAAACAGAACTGTGAGAACTGAGTCCATGAATAGTGGTACCACTGTACCTAATCGTTTTCTTTCAAAAATTAATAGTTTAAACTGACACATGACACTTCTGCAGCCTACTTCGGTGTGTGCGTGTGAGTATGTCGTTCTGGCCTTCTCCCTGGCCTTCTCCCTGGCCTTGTGCACTATTTTTGGTTTTCAAATATAGTTGGCATTTTTAGGCACATTGTGATTTTCCATGCAAGGGCCAGAGTCTTGAGCTCATTAAAGGTAGAATAGTGTATGATGACAACGCAACCAGCTGAGGACCCAGGCCTCGGTCATGTGAGACCTCCCAGGCCACTCCCAGGTCACCAGGTCCTCGGTGTCTTCCAGCAATACTCTAATATGTCCAAGCACTCTGTTGTATGCCTCGGTTATCGTTGAGAAGATAATTCACTGCGGCGCTCCGCCCGCGCCACAAAGCATCCCTTACTCTTCAAACAGCCGAAGATCACCTTCTTTCAGAAGCAAAGTATGATGTGCTTCCTGGTCTCTGGTGGGCAGGCAGTTAGGTCACGGTCACTGTCAAATCCGTACAATGCACAGCTGGAGGTGACATTGCCAGCTGACAGCAAAGGTCCCCTGGAAACAGTGGGTTGTGGATGGTGACCCCATGCCCTCCCTTCATCGGGGCACTTTCTCTCCCCTGCAGCCAGAGCAAGGTCCTGCCTGGGGAAGCCCCGGTCCAGCAACTTCTGCTGGAGAGTCTGTGCTGCTCTCACCGAGGTACTGGTGGCTCCGTGTGAATCTGCACACACCCCTCTCCACCTGCGCGTGGCCCATGTGTGCATTACATGTACCTGCATCTCTTTTCTCTCTGTGTGTGTACACACACTGTATGAACAGCCCCTGTCCCACTGATCTCTGCGTTCATCCTCCACCCATTTCACACACTCTTGGCCACTGTATCTTCTGCTTCTCTGGATCTTTGGTATTTCTGCACAATTTAAGAATAGCTGATCAATTTTTACCTCAAACGCTGAACCAAATCAGCCCAGCTGCCGCCGGAGCGCAGCAGCCTTCCCTCATAGCTGGGGGAGACAGACAGGATGGCCACGCCTTTCCTTTCCCTTCCCCAGCCCCTCCCCACCTGGCTCATGACAGCCATGGGCATCTTGCTTCTGTGTCCTTGCTGGCCGGCCAGTGGTCAGCCCCTCTGTCCACTCCAAGGTGAGCTCAGCTTGCTGGTCAGCACATTGCCCTCCCCAGCTCCCACTGACCCCGAGATCCAAACGCTGTCACCTCTCTGAAGAGAGGAGGGGCTGTCCTGGCTGAGATCTGGGTAGAGGGCCTTGGGCCATTGGGCACATCCCCCACCATCTCTGCCAACCTTCCAGAAGATTCCCTGGTTTCAGCCCCCCCACCATTGGCTGTCCTGGAGCCCTGCATCCACTTAGACCAATCACGGGCCTGCAGCTGCTATGTAAGCATTTCCCACCTGCTCCTGGGTTAGTCCAGGGGCTTCCTCATGGGTAGGACCCCTCTGTCCTGCAGCAGAGCTTCCTTTAAGATGCTCGCTTTGGCGCTCCTGTAAACCTGCTCATGACTTATTTCCCAGGTAGCACCACCTCCAGAAGTCCTGTAAACCAGGTCGGTGTAGAGCAATGAATCTGAGGAGCTGACAGCTCCAGAGACCGGCAGCCAGCACGGACGAGTGGCCGAGGCCAGTAGCCGGCTGGGTCAGCTGCTGGCGCTTAGCATTGTCTGGTGTCATCTGGTGCCATCAGCACTGCTAGCAGAGCTGCACTCTGCCAACTGGTGGCTCCCTCAGCTGACTGTCAGCAGGGTGTGCTGTGTGCTGATGACGAAATACAGTAAGTGTAAAAGCCAGTAACGTGGCCATTCACTGTCATCACTGAGCAATAAACTGCATTGTCAGCGCTCTACCTTCACCTGCTGGCAGCGAGTTTGTTCCCTCCAGAGTCACCATGGAGACTCCAGTGATAATGGCTGTGCTAAGATGCTGGGACAGCTCGTCACTGGGAGATTCTGCAGCAGGCTGTAATCTCAAGGGGTCACCATCATATATGTGGTCAGCTGTTGGCAGAAACGTCCTTATGTGGCACATGCCTGCATATTACAGAATACCATTCTCACTTTTGGAAAAAGGCTATTCAGATAAGTGAAGGAGAGAAGCCGGAAGGGCCTGGCAGTCCTGGTTCACTGCAGGAGACAGTGATGTGGATTTGTGATTACTTTAACACACATTTAGATAAAGAGACACAGAAATAATCCCGAGCTCATGTGTACACCAGCCACATGTGCATGCACACACACACACACACACACTTCCTGCGTGTGTTCCCTCCCCCCATGATGGCAGTGAAAGCAGCCCGTCTTGTCCCCAAGCTGTCCTGGCCACTGCTCCTCAGTGCGAGAGCGGCTTCTCAGAGCACAGGGTGGGTACAGAACCGCACGGCTGGCCTGGACCGTGTGTTAGTGGCCATGAGGAAGGGAGTGAAGAAGTCAAGCCAGGCAGGTGTGGGGCCTGGAAGCAGAGGGGCTCAGCAGGAGGACAAGGAGCTGAGGCCTGGCTCGAAAACGCTGCCAGCAGCCACGCTGCAACGACTCCTGGAGCACAATAAAACCTCATGCATTGAGCCATCGTGCAAAGAAGACAGAAATCTAGGAGCCCAAATAAACGTTAGCGTGTAAGGAAGTGGGGACAGGAAGCCTTTCCTGCAGAGGAATCCATACCCAACATGTGCAGGAGGGCTGGGGGCGGCAGGAAGCGGGTGAGCCCCGACAAGCAGGATGTAACGCAGCCTCAAAGTAACCTAAATACATAAAACAGAGGCTAAAGGATTTTTTGAAAACATGGCATTTGCTGGACACCTTTGGTAGGTGCTTAAACTATAAAATAATAGACAGCAACTATCAGCACTCTCCTGTGCTGGACCTTCACTGCACAGCACTGCACTGGTGTGAGCAACCCCGGGAGTCCCGGACTGCCCCGCCCCCCGGAGGCTCCTCCCCGTCTGAGACCCCGCCCCCAGCCAGCCTAGTGGCCAGGCCCCGCCTCTCCCCAGCTGGACTTGGCAGGGGCCAGACTGGCCCTGGGATCTGCGCCTGCGACAGCAGGAAGGCTGACTGGCATCATGGACATCAAACTGTTCTTCACCGCAAGTAGGCAGGGATGATGGGTAAACAGTGGTCTGACCATGTCATTCCGGGCCTGCTGCAAGACGGAAGCGTGGGACCTCTTGTTAAAGAGCAGGAAAGCAGGGACCCCTTAGGACCCTGAAATGGAAAGCTGGTTCTTTTCTTCTGTAATCTTCTCTCAGAAGGTCACGGTATTCTTTGCTGTGTGATGATGCCATTTTAAGCAAAGAAAATTGAGAGTTTCCTGTTGTTAGCTTGAGTTTTTCCATTTCTGTTTACATTTACAGCACTAGTGTTAAATGCAAACATCAGTGCTTTAGCTCGGAAATCTTCAAAACTGCACAATTTGTACCTCACGGCTCCTGCATGCGTGTGTTTTAGTCCTGGGCACAGCCCTGGGGAGCTGTG
This sequence comes from Hydrochoerus hydrochaeris, assembly GCA_004027455.1. Taxonomy (NCBI): domain Eukaryota; kingdom Metazoa; phylum Chordata; class Mammalia; order Rodentia; family Hydrochaeridae; genus Hydrochoerus; species Hydrochoerus hydrochaeris. The sequence continues at coordinate 15,400 of PVLA01014020.1, forward strand.
CAGTGCTCAGCCAGCAGCTTGTGCTTCACCCACCGGGCCGCACATGGGTCCCCACGGCCTCTCCAGACCACGGCTCCCTGGCAGATGGGGAAGGAGTGGCAGGAGAGGGGGCTGTGAGCTGCCTTCTCCTTCCTGTCATTTTCAGCCTGGGCGACATAACCTGGAAAGCCACAGAGTGGGGGAGGGCAGCAGCAGGCTCACATGTTCCCTAGGACACTGCCATCTTCCTCTGGCACCGGCCACAAGCTCTGGTTCGAACAGAGAGTGAGGCTTCTCGGGCCGCCTGCGCCCTGGCCCGGTGGCGCACACCCTCACTTCTCTCCTGCTTGTTTTGGGCCCTGCAGCTCCCTCCTACACAGCCATGGTCCTGCCTTCATGGCATCCTGAGGCCTGGGTGTGAGCACAGTACCAAGGTGGTGGCTGACACCTGTGTTGTATGTGCACCCTCGGGTCCCCTGGAGCTTCACATACAAAACACAAGCGCAGAAGCCAAGGTGCGAGGGATCTCAGAGGTTACAGCACAGTACTGCAGGGTCCGGGGTAACTGTGGAAGTCGCCTGCCTGCCTGCCTGTGCTACCAGGCACCGCAACCGTGCAGTGGGAGAAAAATGCCGAAGCAGAAGCCGACTGCTGCTAGCAGAGAAGTCATGCGCCATCCTCAGCTTCGTAAGGCTGGTACAGCAAGACCGGGGGCTGGTTTGATGTCCAGGTGACTGACAGCTTCTGAAGTTGATGATTTGCCAAAATAAACTTGCTCGAAGCAGTTTCTAAAAGGAGACAAAGATCAACACCAAAAACCTAACTACATCTCACTCGGTCGTCCTGTTCCTGGAGGACCAGGCCTGAAACGAGGCCCGTGCGGCTCCACCTGAAAACCGGGCCTCAGGGCTGGGTTTTCAGCCTTTCTCAGATGCAGATTTAGGCTGAATTGCTGCAGATGGTGCAGTCTCTGCAAAGAAAACACAAACTTCACTGTCCCCAAGTGTCTGAAAAGCAATTAGTGGTTCTTCGGAAAGTCTTCTTGGTTCTAGGAAAAATAAGATTTTTGATAAAGTAAAATCACTTCTGTTAACAAAGAGGGAAGATCCTTATCTAATGAATGGCAGGTATGGGAAGGGAGGGAATTCTCATTTCCTCCTGCCAAATGCTTTGGACAGAGCACTACGGAGAGGGGAAGTGAATCTGCAGGGGTGACCTGTCGGCAGGGGGTTGTGTTCATGGGGTGACCGGGCACCGTCCCCAGCTGTGATCTGAGAACTGCTTTGCTAGGCTGCGGGAAACTGCCTGCAAGAGGGAGAGAAGCGCTTTCCCAAGATAAAACCACCATCCTGAACCTGGGATGCCTTTCCCTGCAGGGTGAGCCGAAGTCTTCCTTTCTCACCAAAAAAACAGTTTATTCCGGGACCACACAGACAAAGTCGCAAGACTTGAAGTTTCCACTGTCTCAAGTATGAACATTCCCTTCGTTTCCTGCCCAATTGTCTTTGAAACACAGCTGACGGGGAAGGTCCTCTGCTCCATCCCTGTCATTTCCCTGCTTTGGGCCCAGGCGTCACCGCTGAAACATTTCCCCAGATCCTGGGAAGTCCTGTCCAAGACCCAGGTGACTCGGGACTAGGAGGCTCCCTGCGCCCTTGGCGAAGCATGGGAAGTCTTCGGTCAGGGCTGCAGGGAGAGCTGTGTCCCTGACACCCACCTGATTCCTGTCAGGGGCGACTGCACTGGCAGGTCCTTCCCCAGGGGGATCTGGGTCCAGCAGAGATGGTGGTGCCACCTGAGGAGGTGCTGGGACAGGTCCCTTGGTGCTCTTCCCAGGGGAGCAGTTCTAGGTCGGATGAGGGCTGCTTTGTCCCGTGAATCTAGATTTTATTTTCCTGGGCTTTGAGGATTTTTCCCAAGAGACTGCAGCGTATCCTTTTCAGAACAATCACGCCAAGACTTCAGAGGGTTGGGAACACAAACTCGAACGTCATTCTGTGTTAACTCCCGACACTAACCGGGTCTCCCCCATAGATGAGGCACTGTGGAGAGTCGAAGCCCGCCGGGCAAGGATGGTTCTGTTGAGTGACCCCACAGCAAAGAGGGGGTGAGGGATGGCTTGGACACCCCCAGAGATGGCACCTCACTTCTGCACTGGAAGACAGTGGCGATTCAGATGCAAGTGGTCATGGAAACAGGAAGAGCCAAGGGATGGGGACCTGAGGCCTGGTCAGTTGGAGGCCTCAGGCAGCTGTGGGGGCCTTGGAGCAGAGTGGGAAAGGACTCCCAAAGGAGCAGGCACGGGCTTTGAAACAGGAGCTAAGGTCCCCACAGCCACCGAGAGTGCAATTCTGCTGGAGGGCGCGTGGTGGAGGCCAAGACCTGTGGGAGGACAGAGGAGGGGGTGTGAGGGGTTTGGGGGCTGTGCTCAGGGGTGTGAGTGTGGAGCAACCCAGGCAGTATCTTCTAGAATCAGGGAGGTGGCCTGGAGACTGATGTGATGGTTCCATGCCTTCATTTTCCCTGTGATCCTGGGGATCGAACCTGGGACCTTCCCACTGAGCTCCATCTCCAGCCCTTTCTAATCATTTTGAGACAGGCTTTCACTATGTAGCCTAGGCTAGTGTGGAACTCTGGATCCTCCTGTCTCAGCCTCCTGAGCTACTGGGAACACAGGTGCGCCTCTTTCCTTGGCCCCTAAGCCAAGAGAGTTCTGTGCTGAACCTAGCCAACCATGGATAGAACCATGAGCCAAAATAAGCCTCTCCTCCTTTAGGCTGTAGGTACTATGTCTCAGTGACAGGAAAGTGACTAAGACAGATTTTGGCACCAAGAGTGGGGTAGTTACTGTGTCTATACCTCATTATGTGGTTTAAAAGCTTTTGGAAATGGCTTGGAGAAGGAACTTATAAAGGCTTAGAGGAAACTGTGCGATGCTGGAGGCTCTGTGAGATTCTGGTCAGAGCTCAGAAGACCAGGTGCTGTCAGAAATAAGTCAGTACCAACGAGGTTCAAGAGGTTTCAGTTGGGAGTAAGAACTCCATCCTCAACTGGACTCCACACCAAGCGTGTTATACTCCAGCAAAACCATAAATTGTCTTCATTTTATTCATGTCCTAAGACTTTGTAGGAGACTGAGATTAAGGATGGCAGATTAATTTTTAGAGGAAATTTCAAGGAAGCCCAGTGTTTAGAGTGTGCCGTGGATACTGCTGACAGCTTTTAGCCAGGTGCATGTCAGAGAAAGTAACAAAGGCACCATCATGCTGTTGTTCAGGACCAAAAGCACTGGTCTTTAAGGTGATAGTGAACACTCACATTGGTGAAGCCCAGGGCATTCCTTTTGGATTCTGCAAAAATAAGAGTTTTAGGAGTTGACACATGGGAGAGATGCCTGACATCTAGTTGAGACACTGACACTGGAATATAACTCATTCATGGCCGAGCACTCTTGGGTCCACTGGAACTAAGCTAATACAGTGCTCTGTGATACTCCATGAGAAGTGTCCACTGGGTGTCAGCAGCAGCCTGTGGACACCCTGGGAAGCTATAGAGCTGCAGATTTTGATGTGTTTCCACTGAACCCAGAGCTCCCTGCCAGCACAGCCACAGGGAGGGGAAGGCAGCAGGCACAGGGACGGGACTCATCTCTGAGGGTGCCAGGCCAGGCACAGTGAGATCTGACAGCAGCACCCTCAGTGCTGTCACTGAACACAAGAGTGTGGGGAAATCAGTTTGGGAGCCAGAGTTTCCAATCTGCTGCTTCATTCAGCATCTTATCAACCAGAACATTTGAAAACTCTTCGTGTGACAGTGAATCCATATCTTCTGTGCTCTGACTTGCCTAAAAATGGAGGAGTGAAAAGCAGTTAGAAAAATGTCCCCTGAGATTGCTACCAGGACTTTGTCCCTTTTATGCTTTTATTTTTGCAGTAAGAAAATTGTTCCTCCTCTACCCTCACCCAGAGAACTCGGGAGAATTCTCTAGGTGATTTCTGTCAGAGCAAAGGCAAATAAGGAACACTGAGTTCATCTGTTGGGGGTCGTTTTCCCATCACCGTTGGATGTGCTTGGTCTCCATCACTCCTCCTACGCTCTCTGTGACTCTGCATGCCGGCTCTTGGCTGTGCCAATCCAGTGATCCATTGGGCATGTCCTGCGGCCTGGAGACCAGGCTCAGTTCCCACCAGGAGGAGCAGCTCCTCCTCCCTCACCACCCTGGCCAAGAGGGGGCCCTGATGAGCAAAGGCTGCTAAGCCTGGCTGCAGCCCCTCTGCCGGCCTTTCCCTTTGGTGCAAAGCTGACCACATAGGACTCTGGAGCTCACCTCCCTGCATCTGCTTCCCTCCCTCCCTCCCCTACTCCCTTCTTTCTTGACAACTCCTGTCCCTAGGTCTTAGTTGAGCTGGCAGATCTAGTTTGCCTCTTTGAGGATGGAGCAACCATGCCAGGTATGGTGGTGCGCACCTGTAATAGTCCTAGCACTTGGGAAGCTGAGGCAGGAGGATTGCCATGGGTTTGAGGGAGTTTAATCCACTCTCGGTTTCAGAGGGTTCAGTCCATAGTCAGCTTAGCCTGCACAGTGAGTCTAAACTCAGCCTGAATTGCATAGTGAGACCATGTCTTGAAAAAAGAAAAAAAGCAAAAAAGGAAAATGAAAAAGAATGGAGCATCGGTAGGGTCATGGGCCAAGGCTGACAGCTGTGGTCTAACTGTGCTCCCCAAGTTCACGCCTGAGAAACATGATCCCCATGCAGGAGGCCAGCAGGGGCTGATGTGGTCCAGAAGGCCTGTCTGCCTGGGTCACTGGCTGCTGCTGTCCAGGGAGTGGGCCTCTGATACGAAGGGGGGATTGGCCCCTTCTCCTCGCCCTTCCTCCTTCCTGTCCCCCACCCTGGATGACCTTGATGTCCAGCTTCCAGGGCAGTGACGTCAGTGCTGTCCTTATCAGTTGCTCAGCTGTTCCAAGTTAGCAGCGCTGACCCACGGGCACTGTACGACCTCAGACTGGAACTGGTGACTGCCTGCTCCCTCTGAAGTGGGGAGCGAACAGGGAAAGGCTGTCCCACTGAGATGGGGGGAGGCGCCACAGATGTGGAGGGGCAAAGACTCACTTCTACTGCTCCTGGAGTAGGTACCCGTTGACCACAGCTCATGTGTACCCCTGGGCCACTGGGTAACCAGTGGGTCTCAGGCCACTGTTGCCTAAATGGGGACACGGACACTGCTGGTAAGGGACACCACAGCTCAAAGCTGAAGCAGAAGCTGGGATCCCCAGCACCAGGTGCCCCAGGGCAGCACTCACCTGCACACAGGGGCTGTGTTCTTCGTGGAACTCAGGCCCGGGTTCCGCTGGGCCGTGAGCCTGCCTGGTCTGCAGAGATGGGACTTTATTAGATTGATGGCAACAACTAAATCCAGACAAAAACAAAGAATCAAAAGCACTCTTTGTTCCGTGTGTAGATCCTATGCCCGTATATGAGGGCTGCTGCTGTATAGTCACACTTCAAAACAGTCTGAGCCACTCTGCTGCCACAGTGCACCAGCCCCTGGCAAGAGTGATGCCCACGTGTCCTCCTCCTTCTCAGTGGAAACAGTGCAGAATCCCTGATGACCAGTGTGGTGGGCAGCATGATGCCCCCTCATCCCAGTTTCTGTGAAGCTAATTTCTGGGGCTGCTATGACAAACCACTGCAGGTTTGGTGAGTGTCTTACTGGACTTTCCTACAGCTAAGACACAAAACTTGAAACCCACGACTTAAAGGCACAGAAGTTTAACCCACTCACGGCTTCAGAGGGTTCAGTCCATGGTCAGCTGCTCCAGGGTAGTAGCATCTTGGTAGAAGGATACCAAGGGGCAAAGCTGTTTGGCTCATGGTGACTGGGATGGGGAGTAGAGGAACAGCACCACAGAGGAGCAAGAGCAGGACCAGACCTAGACCCCAAGGCCACTCCTCACAACCCACCCACACACACCCAGAAATGAGCTCCCCTATCCCCTCAGCACCTCCCAAGCCAATCCAGCTTGGCCTCACAGTGCCTCAGAGATGGAACCTGATTTTCTCACAGCTCTGCAGGCTGCAAGCCCCTCCCAAAGCCCCTCCCAAAGCCCCCAGGGAGAGCCATTCCTTCTCCTCCTCCTTCTCTCTTGGCTCCCAGCCTTTCCCCACTCTCAGCTGCGTCCATCCAGCTCGGCTTCTCACTGGGTGTCTCCCACACCAGGGTCTCATGGGACTGCATTATGGTAAAAACCCCACCACAGTCGGTGAGGGGCATGCCCTGCCCTGCAGTGGGTCCCTCCTATCTAAGGACATCTGCGTTGCTGTCTTTCAAATGGGGCTCCATTGTGAGGTTCTTGGGGTCAGAAATTCAGCAGATTATTTTTGGGGGATGTTGAAACCCTCAGAAGCTCAAGATAAAGACATGTTGTTGCACAGCACAAAGTGTGAGACATTTGTCACAGCTACCACGAGACACTAGCAGGACTGTCAAGCACAGTACAGTTGGGGCCGCACGAGTTCATCCACCCACACCATTTCCTTTATTTTTTTGCAAACCACAAATTAACATATTTCACACGGTCCACACTTGCCACTCCCAGTCCCGTGACTCTGTGTTTATAATCTTGTCTGAACCTCAAAATCGAAGTGTATCGGGGGTTTTGCCCAAGGAGCTGGCGTCTCTCTGCTGCCCTCTTTTTACCTCTCGGGAGGCTGGCATTTCTCTGTCCCACTTCCAGGTGGCAGAACTCTGCATGCCTCCTTTAGATCAGCTTGGCTTGGCTTTTCAATTAAATTTTTTGTTGATAGAAGGTGGAAGAGTGTTGGCTTGCCTTGTGTGTGTTTATCTAGCTGCACGATGCTATGTTTATACAGCAGAAGCTCTGGAATTAAGTCAATATTTCTGCCGAAACAGCAGCCAGCTCCTCCACACACACGCACGGGCTGCAAACGGCTCAGCCGCCTGTGTGAGCAACTGGGCTCAGTCACTGCAGGAGGCAGCTACGGCAGTGCAGCGGGCGCGGGAAGGTTTGCAGAACGCACACTACAGCTGGGAGCCACGGCTCACGCCCGTAACCCCGGCCACGAGGGAGGCTGACACAGGAGAGTTACGAATTCAAGCCCAGCCTGGGCAGCTTAGTGACTCTGACCCTGTGCCAAAATAAATAAAAAATAAAGGGCCGGGGCTGTAGCTCAGTGCATAGCAGGCCTAGGGTTCAGTCCTCTGCCCCAGAGGAAGAAGTTACATTCACAGCATCGTCTGCAGGAGTGTACAGTAGCATATGACTGAACACAGATGTGTGTGCCATAAGTCAGAGACCAGCCGTGTGCACACATGTGACACAGGCATGGAGTGAACCTGTGAGGTTGGGCACACGCCACCTGCAGACTTGCTGGGCACAGGGCTGCTGCAGCCCTTCGTCCTGGCAGGATGTGCCAAGGTCAGGGAAACAGCATGGTGAATGGCAGCGCACAAGACAGGGCGCCCTCTGTCGTCTGACGCCCCGCCCTGCGGTGTCTCTCACTGAAGCTCCTCCTTCTCTACTGTAGATGTTTCAGGGTCTCCCCGACTGGAAGGGGGAGAGCCACTTTCCGCAGCCTCCCCCGCATGCAGGGAGCCTCCTTCCCGGCCCCGTCCTGGCCGCTCACCAGCATCCTGGGCGTCCTGAGCTCAGCTTCCAGATACACAGTGGAGATTCAGGTGTGGCCTTGTTAGGGTTCTGGGCCGAGAGCTCATGCTTCTCTTCATAAAGGGGCCTTGTTCTCACAGCACCTGGAAATGCAGCCAGCAGTGCCCCTCAAGAGCTGGCATGCACGCACACGAACACGCACACTGCATTCCAAGAGCTGAGCAGAAGTAGGTCACCAGATACTTGGGAAAACGCAGAACCGCCCACCACACACCCTCCCCCAGTTTTCCTAGGGACTGGCTTAGTAGCACAAGGCATTTCTGAAGGACACCCACAATCTCACCTTGAAAGTTTAGCCTGCCTTCCTCCTGATCTCAAAGCGCACGTGGAAACTCAAGCTTATCTTGTGATGTCCCCAGAGGAACTGGGAACCAGGCCCTGCCCCCCATTTCTGAAGGTGACCTAGTTCCTCAGCGTGGAAGGTAGGCACCAGGGAAAGGTCTCTCCAGAGCCCCAGAGGACGGGCTTTTGAAACAGTGTCCAGGGTGACATCAGGGACACCGTGTGACACAGTGGCCTCCATGTAGACACAGAAGCACTATTTTTTTGCAGGAGAATGTAGTTTTCTAGAAGGCCCGAGCAGTGGCTAGAAACGTGAGGCAGGGAGCATTTCCTGACCCTCTGGGTGTGGGGGTGACTCAGCAGCTCCAGACGGCCTCAAGGGCAAGCAAAGGAGAAGTGGCCTTTGGGTTTGCTCAGCCGTTTCCAAACCAAGCCGGTGCCGAGGTCCCGGGGGAGGGATTACACTGATCGGCTGTGGCAGGCACACGGGGAGGGAATTCCTGACATGCACATTCGCCCTGGTAGAAAATGGGAATGTGAGTTGTCTCTCAGCAGCGGTGAAGGCTGCTTCGCTTCCGACTAATGCCTGGAGACTTCAGCGCACGAAGACAGGGCTTTCTTCTTCACACCAGCACCTGCGCTCACAGTTCCACTCGCTGGAGTCTTTGAGGACAAGAACTGCTCCTTGGGGCTCACAGGTACACACATCGCTGCCGGGCCGCTCTGGGCATGGCACGCAAGTTAGTTTACCACTCTGCTCGGAATACTTCGGGTTGGATGAGACTCAGCCTTCTCCTCTCGGATGTTCCAGAAACTTCGCACGATGGGAAAGTGAGAATAGAATCTGAAGCTTCTCCCCACCTCTGAGGAGTGACGTGGCTGCAGAGCTTCTGGCTGAAGGCCATGGCCTGGACCGTGCCATGCCCAACCCCGGGGGCAGGAAGCAATGGGCAGCTGAGAAGTCAATGCTGTCTTTATTTAAAATTGTTACATGGTGCGCCGTGCAGTTCTGCATCTATTTTGATTTATTAAAAGATTGTATCAGATGGACTTGAGCATGTGGTGTCTTCCAAAAGTCTGCAGCCCAGGCCAGGCAGGCAGCCTGGTCTTGGCACCGGAGGAAGCACTGCACCCCGACTGCAGTTTTCCCACAAACACAACGGCTGTGGAGAGGGCTGAGTGGCTGCAGCACTAACCCTGACCCTAAGGCACTTTCTTTAGGCTGTACCCCTGCAGACACAGTACCAGCAGCCCACAGGTACTGCAGTCCGGTGGTGAGCTCGGGTACTGGAAGCTTGGTGCTCTGTCCTCAGCACACAATACGAGGTAGGGCCTGGTGCAGGTTCTCCTGTCACTGGATCAACGTAGCTCCCCAGGACCTCGGTGAGCTCCCTCCAGCCTGAGCTGCAGTTTGAGCTCAGGACAGTCCTGACTTCCCCTCTGGTCCCCTGTCTTGTGGTATGAATGCTCCTTCTGGAGTGTGGATGTCACACGGTTGGTTGAGAGACCCTCCCAGCTGGGCAGCAGAGCTCCACACCACGCTTTCAAATTTCCGAAGCTGAGAGCTAAAGAAACAGCTCGCTATGTGCCCCTCTGTCTCAGGTGTTTATTGTGGCAAAAGAAGACAGAAGTCAATGTCCCAAACTCCTATCTCCTTTGCTTTTTTAGGACTAGGACTCTGGCAACCAGTCACTGCCCCGCAGGCAGGAGATTAGAGGACCTTAGTCACACAGCGCTGCTCCAGGGCTCCGCAGGCAGGAAGTCTCCCTGCAGGGGAGACCGTAGGCCACCAGCACACAGAGCCCTGGGTGGGCCACTCTGCATGCTGCCTGGAGGCCCTTCCTCCATCCCCGGGCTCACAGCCACGGGGTGCACAAAGTCACCTTGTAGGAGCAGCAGTGACTCTGGCAGAGGAAGAGGCCAGCAGGAACCACAGAGATGGGGGCAGCACCCGCATCCTGACAGACAGAACAGGGCCTCTGGCCCGGCTGGTCACAGACGTGTCCCCCAAAGCTCTGTGTGTCAAAAGCTTGGACCTCAAGGTGATGCTCCTGTGAGGTGCTGTGGGCCGTCAAATGGTGGAGCCCAGTGTGAGGTCCTTAGGTCCCTGGGCACCCGCCCTCAGGGAGCCTGGGGGACCCTGGTCTCCAGTCCCTTTCTACTTCCTGCTCTGGGTGCGAGGACTTTATCCACACATCGCCTGGACGCCGCCCTGCCAGGGGTCCAAACCTGCAGGGACGCTGGACCTTGAACTTGAATGTCCAGAATCATGAGCTGAGATGAATTTTCCTTCCTGTCCAGTGTCAGGTTTTTTGTTATAGTGTTATACAGCTTATTAACATGGTGTCATAGTAAAGCAACATTCAAGGGACCATAAAATCTGAGAAAATAGAAAAGACAGCAGAAAGTAGAAATGCAGTGAGCATATTGAAATACAATGTTGACACACTCTCAGGAAGAAAGTAGAAGAGAAAGACCAAGAAATCACCGACAGGGCAGAATAAGAGAACTAATGTAGGTATTGGGACAGATCACAGAGCTCAGTGTGAACAGGAAAACGGGGGGCAGGGGAGGAATTTCTTTAATAACAGAGGAGCACATCTTAGAACTAACACAGGATTTTCTTGATTGAAAACATTTGTCATGTACCCTATACAGAGACAAAAATGACTTACAAGACGCAGCAGGGAAACATTTTAGACTCCTGAGGAAGGAGACCTGCACCACAAAGCCCTTCCTGAGCAGGGTCTGAGATGAAAACTCAAGAATCAAGAACAGGTGGACATTGCACTTCTTCTCATCAACTTAGACCTAAAACGCAGTGAAGAAAACCCTTCAAAATTCTAAGGAGTAATGTCTGCCTAGAGTTAGGTCCTCAGCCAGCAAATCAAATAGGTTTGGGGCTAAACACGGACCCACTAGGATATGCAAGATTTTAAGAACATTTCCTAGGGAAAGACCCACTAAGGAAGTGACCGCAGGGACCACACGGGAAGAGGTGGGCTGCGGGAGGTCCCGGCTACAATGGGGACAAGAATACACGGATGGTGTCCTGACGTGTAGAGGCCGAGTGGAGGCTGACGCCAGTGCACAGCGGCTGGGGTGATTTGGCGACAGATGTGGGGAAAGTCAGGCGTGAGATACACACACGAGACCACAGATTCAGGACAACCCCAGCTTCAGGAGACCAGACGCTGCAGAAAGGAGGCGAGGGAAGCGTGGGGCTGTGGGGATAGAAGCAGTTGTGGCGCACCGTGTGCCCCAGCTGTGAGCAGCTCTCTCGGGCGAAATCATGCGAACACCCCATTCTGGGGCCTTTGGTTTTCCACGCTACAGCGGACTTAGGTGGGAACTGAGCTGGTGCTGAGAGGAGTGGAAAACGCTGAGGAGGCGCTGCTGTTTGTTCATGCGAAGCCTTGTAGAGCGATTTGACTTTAAAATATGCGCAGTGTAATTTTGACAGGAAAGAAGCTACATTAGCAAAGCAAGAGAAGGCTGATTTCTGCAAGCAGATGTGGGGTCATGACAGCCCCACGGGTAGGGCAGGGGGCGTGGGCGTGAAGGATGCCACCTGTTCGGGGGTGCATGAGGATTTTCAGTGACATCCTGAGTGACACACAGAGACCTCGCTTAGAGAACCTGTTGCTTCCTAATCCTGAGGCTGCTTCCCTGCCTCAGATAGAGCAGGAATCAGAAGAGGGCCTCCGGGTGGGAAGCGGGAAGGACAATTAGAGAATCAAGGTGCGCAGTTAGCGGTGGACGGGAGCAGGTCTCACCCTTGTGTAGAGTTAGCGCTCACTCCAAGGCCCGAGCTCTCCTCTGCCTCCTGATTTGATCTCTGGTGCATGGACCAGGTTGGCTGTTGCTGAGGGTACTGTGCACGGTGTGGGTTTAGCGTCCTCTGCCCTCTACATGGTGGAGGTGGAGACCTCTCAGCACACACACACACACACACACACACACACACACACACCCGCCGCCTGCGGCTCCCACTGAATGCTGAGAATTGTTAATGAAGTTCCAGCGGGTGGTGTCTACCAGCTGCATGTTCTATAGGATTTGAGTGGTTTCCCTGCTGCTGTTTGAAGGGTGCTCTCCAGTGGCTTGGAAGAGAGCAGTTGGGAAGAGCAGTACAAAGCTACCAGCACAGAGGGCTGTGGGGGACCAGCCCCCTGTTGTCTTGCCTCTTCCTGCTCACGCCACCTGTCCTCAGGACCCAGGAGCCTAGGCTTCCTTGGCCACCTCTTCTCTGCTCAGGATGCTTGACATTCTGGGCCAGCACCTGAGGTCACAGAGACCCAGAAAGACCCTTGACTGCATCCCCGATCTTGCTCTGGCCTCTAGTAGCGTGGCATCCCACCAGGGCCCCAGGACTGAGGCTGTGGTCCTGTCTACTTCCTGCAGCCCTGAGCATACACAAAGCAAAGAGCCTGGGTTTTTCTCACTATTCGGAAGCCAGAAGCTCTTGAAGCCAGGCACGGGCTCTGGAGAACCTGAGGACACCGTTCCATGGCGGGTAGGGTAGGGGCTACGGAGGCACAGGGATAGGAAGGGGTCACATGGCAAGACAGGTAGTGGGGGACAGACTCACCTCTTTGATAATAGCTGCTACCATCTTGGGCAGTAACTGGAATCTGTAAGCACCACCCGAAGCCCTTCAAAGGCAGCACCACCTGTGGGGGTGACCTAGCACACTGCCAGTCCACCCCTGAAAGCTTCCAGCACCCCAACATCTCTGCTCTGGGACCAAGCTTCCAACACACGACTCTGGGGACCCACTCAAACCGCATACTCCTGGGTGATGGTAGCTGTCCATGGGGACCAGTCCCCATGCTGTCTGTCTCTGTGGGACCCACCCGACAACCTCCAAGAAGGTCCTCAATGGGACTCCCTTCTGCTGACCTTTGGGACTTTCCATTAGTCTTCTGCCAAGACCCTGACTGACCAGAGTCTGGTTTCGTTCTTGTCACCTCACTGTCCCACAGACTCTAGCCTGAGGGCAGCAGTGCCTGGGGCTTAACCTTGGTGACCCCTTGTACCATGTCTATGGCACGTGCAGGATGGAAGAGTGTGTCAATTAGAGCCCAGTGTGCAGTGCTCAGCACAGCCCAACGGGCAGGCAGGAACAGACAGAAGCACTGCAGTGTGAGGCCAAAGCATGGGCTAGCTCAGGCCTTGCCCTGCACCCCTACAAGTGTCAAGATGGGAGGGCTGGGAACTAGCTCCCTCAGTCTGGCCCCATCTGCAGACACTGGATAAAGCCTGGCTTCAGGGACCCTCACCTCACTTCAACATTGGCCCTCATCCCCTTTCACCCCTCCCCCAGTGCCACCAACAAGGCTGCACAGACAGAGATCACTGCTCTGGGAAGTGTCTCCAAATGAGTCCACCACAGGGCAGGAAAAAAGATTCTGTTCCCTGCTTTGTTCATTGGGGAGTCCTGTCCCAGACATATCCTCAGGACCAATGGCTTTGACCAGCTCTTTCACTTACGAGCTAGCTGCAAGAGAGGCTGGGAGACTATTTTGTGCTTTCTACATCTACAGTGGGAGGTCCTCTTGCCTGTGTTCAGGACGCTGTGCCTGTCCTCCTCCCCCAGAGTCCTGTGTTGAAGCCCAGCCCCAAGGCGATGGTGCTGAGGTTTGGCCTTTGGGAGCTGAGTCAGGCATGGGGAAGGAGCTACTGTCCATGACACTGGTAGAGACCTGGAAGTGTGCTGTCTCTCTGGTCTCCACTGTGCAGGGGTACGGCTGGAAGGAGCCATCTGGAAGCCAGAAAACCAGCCCTCACCAGACCCAGGGTCTGTCGGTACCTTGCTCTTGGACCTCACTAAGGCATCCTCAGCAGCCAGGAGCCAATGTCTGCAGACGCTGCCCGGTCTGGGTTATTTGCCGTGCAGCCCAAGCTGGCGAAGACAAGCAGGCAGGAAGGAAGAAAGAGGCAGCCAGCACTATTAGCAGGAACAAAAGCAACCAGCGAGGTGGAGGTGCAGCCGCCAGGGTCCCTGTGGGTCTAGCCAGGAAGCTGCTTGACCCCCTTCCCAAGCCGGGTCCTCACCGGGGCAGCTAACAAGGAAAGAGTCTGCGGGGACCGGGGCTGGGACTTCGGTCTGTCCCTTCTGTGAGAAGAAAACAGCAATGCTGACAGGTGTCCCGCAAAAAACAGAGGTGAGAAGATGTGCAGATGAGAGCAGTCACGGCACTGAGCGAGCGCACACACACACACACACACACACACACACGCCTCGGCAAGCATGCCACCCTGGCTTTCTTCCCAGCTGTGTTAAATTTGTGTTCTATGAGAATGGTGACACATCAGAGATGTCACGGTTTGTCAGTGACCCTGCTCTGGGCCTACTTCTGTCAAAGAACTGCTTCAGCAATGAAAGTCACTGCAGAGTGAGTCCGCTAGTGCGGTATCGTCTCATCTGCCCTCCGTGTCATATCCTTCCACTATTTCCTTTCAATTAAAGAAGCGATTCTGGTGGCTGGAAGTCCACACAGCTCGGACCCCATCCCCAGTGAGGGCCTGGTGGTGTCACATGTTCTGTGGTGACTGGAATTACCCTGGCCACACAGGTGCCAAGACTCACAGGATGTTATAAGAATCCACTCCTGGGATACCAGCAGCAAGGTCACCACTCTGTCATCCCCACTCTGTCACCTCCCACTGGTCCATGCCTTTTAACACTGTCATGTTGGGAACCTATGGGGGACAGGTCACATCCACAGCATAGCACAAGTGGGAGAGGACTAGTCAGTACTAGTCACTAGTCAGTAACGAGACAAAAGAGACCGATGTCACCATGAGAACTCTCTGCCTGGCTTAGTGCCATCAGGCTGGAACAGAGCAGGGAGGTGACACCCATCCACGTGCACTTAGCAGCTCCAGCATCAGGATGGGAGTGTGACCAGGACAGGACAGGTCCTGGAGCTCAGCCATGCTCGCAGCCGGCGCTGTCTGAGAGCCAGAGCCCTCCCTTGGGGTCCTTTCTGCTCTCCACCGTCTGGGACAAAGGCCCACGGCCTCCACCTCAAACCTCGCAGGCCCCTCGAATCGCACCCAGCTTCCTACCCCGCATTTAGCTCTCTAACACGCCCAGGACTGGTGCTTGAGATGATGCGCAAAGCCAGTGAGTCTGTCCCATCTCAATGCAACCACAGTCCGGCAAAGGTGAGAAATGACCATCGTGAACTGGACAGACAGTGTCTTAGACACTTCCCTTGTCCCTGAGACATAATAGCTGCTGCCCATGACTTAAAGGGGGAGAAGCTGACTTGGGGTCACCTTTCAGCCCATGCTTAACCAGCTCCAAAGAAGAAAAAGTGGTGGAGGGGCCCAGCGGAGGAGAGGAGAGGACAGGACTTTGGGAGAGGAGGACAGGCACAGTGTCCCTTACACAGGCAAGAGGACCTCCCACTGTAGATGTAGAAAGCACGAAATAGTCTCCTGGTGGCTCACATCATGGAGGCCAGGAAGCAGAGGGTGAAGCCTGGCCTGGGAGGCTGAGGAGCACGTGGGACTGTCCCTTCTCACACAGCCCCGTGACTGTCACTTCTGGCCACACCCCGTGACCCACACCCCCACGACTGTCTCCTGGAGCCCGGTGAAGCAGATGTTGCCCTCTCCACACTTGGGATGGGCGTGTGCTGTGAGGAATGATGGCCACAATGTACCCATGAGTCGCCCCGGGGTCCACGCTGCAGGGGTGGCACTGGGCAGACCGGACCATCACCTGCAAGCTCCTGCAGTCTCCCAGGACACAGGCAAGACTGGAGAAGCCCAGGCCTCTGGGCAGGGGACAGGGACACCTTTGCGGATATCCTTCTGGAAGCTCTGCTTTCAAACGCTGGGAAGACCTTTCCTCTTTGAATAACTAAGATGCTGTGTAGGTGAAGGGGGGGGGGCATGGAGGGCAGGTGGGGCAGGTTGGGCTGCGGTTATCACACGGCAGTTTGGACTTTGAAGGGGGTCACACTCCAGCTGCAGGCGGTTAATCCACCTGGAACACAGAGGAGTCAGACCGTCGCTCAAGATTTTGGGTATTTTTTGTTTGTTTTTTGTTTGTTTTTAACAGCAAATATACACCCCTTCAGTCTAGGAGGGAGGTGGCTGAAGGATTTTAAGTATCCTGACTTGTTTTGCCCATTTATGGATCAGACCTCAGACAAAATCATGAACATGTGACTTGCCTCAGCCCGAGTAGGGCTCCATAGAAAGCCTAACACAATTCAGCCAAGGGCCCCTGTCCTGTAGGGGTATTCCTGACCACGGGGAGGGATGGGCACCAGGAGCCCAGCACCACACCAGCAGCCTCAGCTCCTGACCCTTGCAGCTCCGAGGAGCAAGTGAGATAAGAAGATAAGGAGACGAAGCCATCGGGCAAAGACAACAGGCACATGTGGCCTCTAGGGACGCCTTTTGTGTTGTTGTGACAGAGTGCCCAGGGCATAAAGAAAAGAGCTCATCCGCCTCAGGGTTTGGAGGCTGGGCGTCCAAGGTGAGGCAGCCCCATCTGTCAGCTCTGGTGAGGTCCCCTTGGCTGGGCAGTGTCATGGTGGCAGGAACCCAGGTCAGGTCAGCCTCAGGAGCAGGAACTGGACAGGTCTCAAGGCCAGCATCAGTCCCTGCCATGGCAGTGTCCATGGCGGTGTCTCTCCATGGGCACCATCTCTTCAGGTTTCTGTGCTCCCCAACACGCCCACTCCTCCGGCACAGCAGCATGAGGGTCACACCCTGCTCCCAGCATCCCCTTGGCAGCTGCTCTGGGCAGCATAGATGGCACTGGCCTATCCTGACCACTCCTCCCCGACTTCAGCCTGCTGTCAGGGCTGACAGAGGCTGAGCAGAGGCCGAACTGCTGGGGACACAGTGGGACAGGCAGCCAGCACGGGGAACATGTGGGCCTAGGACTCTGGTGACAGTGGGGACAGGGCACTGCTCACAGGCACAGTGGCCACAGCTGTGCCAGGCTGGCCCTGCTGGGAGCTCTGTGGGACAGACCCTCGGCACCCCGGGAGCCCGTGGGTTCTGTGCTGTGGGCGCTGCAGGAGCCTCTTGCCCTGTGTCACCTCCCTCCTGGTGTGGAGGGGGCCAGGACGGTGGACAGCAGCAGCCAGGGTGCCGGGGGGCTGCTCCTGGGTCCCCCTGGGTCCCAGCCCTCCGTGCTTTCCCAGGGGGAAGCCTGTTGTCCTCTCTACCTTGCAAGGTCATCCTGGAGCTCAGGGCGGCCTTTACTGTTGGGAATCCTGCGAGTGTAGCTTTTGTGCTTTTGTTTAATTTTTCTTACCCGGAAGGAGACCAAAGCACACACCCGTCCCGCAGGCTGGGAGGAAGGAGGCTGCAGTCCTGCTCCCCGGACGCCTCCCTTCCCTCTCCCTTCTCACAGTCCCACTGCAGTCATCTGTAAGTTAAAGACTTGTCCTTCAGGAAGGTTCCAGAAGCCAAAACCAAGCAAAAGCAACGAAGCCACAGCACAGGACACAGCCTCCCTGGCTGGGGTCCTGACGCCCTCTCCGGGTGGGCACGGAGGGTGGGGAGCCTCAGGTGTGCGCTGTGGTTTCGAGCTTGACACTTCTGTTTTGTTTTCATAGAGTCATAATAACTATACACACTTAGGGAGGAATACGAGGTCCTTCAACACACGCACACCTTGTGCAGTGCGAAGCGGAGCAATTGCCTGGGATGTTTGTGATGAGAACATTCAGAATTCTTCTAGCTCTTCCTCTGTGTTCCTCCCTCCCTCCCTCTTTCCTTCCTTCCTTCTTTCCTTCTTTCCTTCTTTCCTTCCTTCCTTCCTTCCTTCCTTCCTTCCTTCCTTCCTTCCTTCCCTCC